>JAKSZT010044891.1:1257498-1325905 GCA_026826555.1 Tolypeutes matacus
TGCTGGAAAATAATGCAAAAATATTTACTCATGATCTTTCAGAAAGTGTAAAACACATGTGGAGTCATGCTGGGAATAGAGGTTTCACAATTCTGACCGACTGCATAAATGTTTGATTTTTTTTTTAATTTCTAGATTCTATTATATATATAAATTAAGGAAAACAAGAATGTGACCAATTGGAAGTGAAAATTAGCAATAAGTCAGAGTAGAATGACGTTGCTCTCTCATAGAGTGATTGGGAGTATTTAAAATTAAAAAAAAAAGAATTTAAGACTTCATTAAAACATACATTTTAAAAGAAGGGTTAATTATATATTATGGTATATAAATCAGTATTTTCTCAGGCAAAATGAATTTTTCCCCTACCCTGTCACTGTCAATTGGAAAGGAAATTCTTTAACCCTTTTAAATAGTAAACTCTTTAAAAATAAAGAACACAAATAAAAGAGATCCTGTGGAATGCATATTGTACATAAATTTATGAACGACATTTTCTTCCTATTATTTATTGGAATAATTTTAAACTACTCTCACTGTCAGAAAAATAATGGGAGCACTAGAAATGTTTCTCAATGATTCTCCTTTTTGGAATAATCACAATTTTGAAATGTTAATGCAGAGGACCTCTTTTTACATGACTTCATGAGTGTTTATTGAATGTTTACAAGGTTCTGGATTTTTTTTTAAGGATACCATTCCTTATTTTCAAGACATTATCGGGCTGTTGCTGATGGTGCAGAGATTGTGATGCAGGTGTCCATAAATAAATAGCTGCTCTTTTGTCATATTTCAATTTTTGGGAATTATTGGGAAAAAAATCAAAATCATTCTTACCAAGAAACTTATCCACATATACACAAATGATACCAAGGAACTAGAGTAAAACTAGCTTCCAGTGTCCAAATTTATCTTCTGACTTATGAAGGACATTGTCAAAACCCAGAAAAGCAAAAGGGACTAGTAAGTTTCAAAAGGTGAGAAAGAGTGACTCAACTGTTTACAAGATATCATGTAGAAGAGGAATGTTTCATAAAAATCAATGTTCTAATTACTTCCTCGGCCATTGATTCCATTGCTCTTAGGATCTCTATTTGGAAATAATATGGTTTTCCAAGAGTTCTTGTTATGTGTGCTAATTTAGGCAAAGGACGTGTGAGCACTTTACAAAAAGAACATTTTTTACTTAGAAAGAATGAATGCCTCAAAGTAAACTGCACAATTAAGCAAATATTTACTTCATAGGTCAAGAATAAAATGTCCACTCTATGCACGCAGAGATAAGAGCCTCCATACTGAAGACACACAAAGGAAGTCCACTTTAGAGAAATAGATAATTCTAACACTTCATATTTGTGTCTCTCCCCTTGCTTTCCCTTAATATATATTTTTAGCGATGGGTGTCAATCATACATGAACATATAGAAACCTGATGCTGAGAGTAGAAATCTCATCATAAAAAAATAAAGGGACACTGGCTCCACCTCATTGTTATAATTTCTTGCATTGCAAGAATCACCATATGTGAGCAAGAGAATACCTTTGTGGTCTATGGTTGGTGGCAAGGCTCCAGGATGTGTAAGTTCATTGAGGTTGGTGGGCCACACTGTGGGAGATGTTTGTGTGGGATGTGGTGGGAGGGTTTGGAGGTGGGCAACATGGGAATCCCAGTGGGTTCCGTGTAATATTTTAGGTAATCTAAGCACCTCTTAAAATAAATGTATATATATATAAATAACATTTTTGTAAGCAAATACACATATATGCATATATATTTATATATCATTTTGCAAATGTTTGTACGTATTGTGAGAATTTTGATTTTTACCCATAATAAAAAAATAAAAATAAAAAAATAAAAAAATAAAGGGACATAACTCCTAAGAGTCGTCCCATACACACATCTCCAGTCGAAACTTGAATTGTGATTCCCATTTAAAAAATTGACAAGAATATCTTTAAAACATGACTGCTGCCTAGTATCCATGGCTTAACTCTCTGTACAGTTCCAGACATACCCACAATTAATAATGAATGTTTACGTTCATTATTGCATTCATTATGTTTACATCATTGTAAATATAATGTTTACAATAATGAATGTTTACATCACTTGGAGTTTTGTTTCAAGGAAATATTACTGATTTTAAGGAAACAATTGTGCTGTTACCGATGGCAGATAGATTGTGATGCAGGTGTCCATATATGAATACCAGCTTTTTGACATATTGTAATATTTGAGAATGTATTGGAAATATTTTCAAAATTTTTTTTGCAAAGTAACAGATCGACATATACAAAAATGAAACCATTGTACTACTGTACAAATAACTTACAGCCTCCAAAATTCTCCTATGGCTCATGAAGGACTATGCCAAAACACAGAAGGGAAAAAGGGATGTGTATGGTCCACAAGGGGAGAAAGAGTGACTCAACCCTTTTCAAGATATCATGTAGAAGTGGAATGGTTCATAAAAATCAAGGACCATTTCCATCAAGCCGATTGGCCGCCCTCCATCTATGCACTCCAGATTACATCCTCCATACTGAAGAGACACAAAAGGAAGACCTGTTTAGACAAATAGGTAATTCCAAAGCTTCATTTTTGTCTCTCTCCCTTGCTTTCCCTTAATATATATTTTTTGTGATACATGTCAATCATACATGAACATATCTAAACCTTATGCCGAGAGTAGAAATCTCATCATACCAAAATAAAGGGGCATAACACCTAACAGTCGTCCCATACACACATCTCCAGCAGAACCTTGATTTGGGATTGCCTTTTTAAAAATTGGAAAGAACATCTTTAAAACATGACTTATGCCTTGTATCCATGGCTTAACTGGGTGTACAGTACTAGATATACCCACGATTATTAAAACAAATCTGTTTATTAATTCATATGAAACCACCATCTTTCTATCCAATTTGTACATTCCCTGGTCCTTCATATAATCACAGAGGTGCGCATTCTTCTCTTCAATCATTATTAAATGTTTTCAACAGCTCTTTAAGAATTATAATATATAAACAGAATCCAGAACAGTAAATAAAATATTATTCAGCTCTCAATCCATTTGTTGACACTGCCATGCAAAGGTGCTTTTCTCAATGTCCTTGAACTACATTTTCCGTTTCTCTCTCAGTTATCTTCATGACTCATCCCATAGTGCATCATGTGGACAAAGGGAAAAATGCATGGCTTTTTTAAAGCTCCTGAAAAGACTTTATTTAAAAATATGAACGGAAAAGTATATTAGATTGAAAGAGAATGTTGATTTGAAAAGGGATTTTAGGTAAGATTAGATTTAATATAATCAATCACAGTAAAGATTAAGAATGCACAGGCACATGTAAAGGAAAATAATCAGTCTGATTTTAGGGAAATAAATTATTAAAATTTTTAAATTATTTTATTCCCCATGAAATTGTGAAAATTATAATCTCAAGGGGTGAAATAAAATTTTTTTCTTCATGCAGTTTGCATTGTGACATTCATTCTTTTTGAGTAAAAAATGTCCCATTTGTATAGTGCTCATACATACTTTGCATAAATTACCAAACATATCACGATCCCTTGGAAAACGGTATTATTTCCAACTAGAGATACTCAGAGCAATGGAATCAAAACCAGAGGAAGAAATTAGAATAGAATGAGAAAGTATTGCCATCTCAATGAAGAGCCTTCAATACCAAAGTTCACCCATCACCAATATATCTTAGATGAGGGCCATGGATAAACTTACGATTTGAAATGAAATCGAACTTCTGCATTGGATTTCAAAAGGACTCACCGGGGTGAAGTGTGACACACCAAAATCCTGGCTATCCGGCCAATGCAATCCCAGGAAATATGGCCAGGATTCATGTTCCTTTTACTGGCCAGTCTTGTCTTCTTTCTGCTCCTTCAAAGCAGGAAACTTAGCTGGGTGTGAACCAAACACTTTTGCAGAATAATTATTCAGACATTGTGGGAATGGAGAACAGGCTGTTTGGAAATGACAGCAGCAGGAGAGAAGGCACTGCTAAAAACAGAAAAGAGGAGAAAAATGGAATCTTGGAGGAATGAATCCATGCTCTGATTTCCTTGTGCAGTGTGGTGCGGTGCTTTTTAAAAAATGGAATAGAGAGAATACACCATTACACAACTCAGGAGTAGGTGGAAAAATTAAAACTCAAGAGACTTCACTACAGACACAGCTTATACACCAAATAGCCATATATGTTGAAGTCAGGGTATGAAATTGTATATTAAACACAAAGTATCATCAGTGGGTGGTGGAAAAAATGCAGTAATATTTTCTCCTGAGCTGTGAGAAAGATTCCAACACATGTGGAGTCATGCTGGAGTTAGAGGTTTCAGTTTCCTGACCGACTGCATTAAAGTTTTTTTTTTAATTTATTTTTAGATTCTGTTAGAAATATATATCAAGGAAAACAGGAATGTGGCCATTTGGAGGTGAAAATTAACAATAAGTCAGATTAGAAGGCCAGTGTTCTCGCATAGAGTAATTGGGAGTATTTAAAATAAAAATAAATCAATTTTAAATCTTTGTTAAGACATACATTTTAAAAGAATAATTAATTCTATATTTTGGTATATAAATCAAACTTTAAGAAGGCAAAGAGAATTTTTCCTGGTTCCCTGTCGATGTTAATTGGAATAGAAATGTTTAAAACTTTTAAATAGTAAACTATGTTAAAATAAAATGCTACAACCAGAAGAGTTCCTGTGCAATGCATATTTTACCTTAATTTTTGGGCTAGATTTTTTTCCTAATAGTTATTGGAATGATATTAAACTACTTTTACTGGCAGAAAAATGATGGGAGAACAACAAATGTTTCTCACTTAGTCTCCTTTCTTGAATAATCACAATTTTAATTCGAAAACTCAGAGGACCTCTTTTTACATGACTTCACAATTCTTTACTGCGTGTTTACAAAGTTCAGGATTTTTTTTTCAAGGAAACCATTCCGATTTTGAAGACATTATTGGGCTGTTGCATATGGTGCAGATTGTGATGCAGGGGTCCATATACAAATAGCTGCTATTTTATCATACTGTAATTTTTGAGAATTGTTGTGAAAAATATTAAAATCATTCTTACCATGAAACAGATCCACATATACACAAATGAAAACAAGGAACTACAGTAAAAATAGCTCCCGGCATCGTAATTTCGCTTATGGCTTATGAAGTACCTTGCGAACACCCAAAAGTGCAAAAGGGACGTAAAAGTTCCAAAAGGTGAGAAAGAGTGCCTCAACTGTTTACAAGTTATCATGTGGAAGTGGCATGGGTCATAAAATTCAAGGACCTATTGCATCAAGCAGAGGGTACCGCCCTCCATTCTATGCATGAGAGATTACAAACTGATAATGAAGAAACACAAAGGAAGAGCACTTTAGAGCAATAGGTAATTCCAAGATTCATGTTTGTCCCTCCCCACCCTCTTTCTCATAATATATATTTTTAGTGATGAATACCAATAATTTCTGAACATACATAAACCTGACACCGAGAGCAGAAATCTCAACCTTAGAAAATATACGGGCAAAACACCTAACAGAAGTCTCATACACATATCTACAACAAAACATTGATTTGTGATTCCTTTTTTAAAAATTGGCCAGAGCATCTTTAAAACATGACTAATGCCTATTATCCTTGGGTCACCTTATTTGTACAACCACAGACATCCACACAATTAAAAAAAAAAAAAAAGCTCATTTATTAAATCATATTAAACCTCAATATTACTTATCCAATTTGTACCATCCTGGTCCTTCATATAATCACAGAAGTGTGCATTCTTCTCTTAAATCATATTAAACCTCAATATTACTTATCCAATTTGTACCATCCTGGTCCTTCATTTAATCACAGAAGTGTGAATTCTTCTCTTAAATCACTATTAAATATTTTCAATAACTCTTAAAGGATTATAGGAAATAAAGAGAATACAGATAATAAAAAATATATTATTCAGCTCTTAATCCGTTAGTTGACACTGACATGCATATGTGGTTTGCTTGCCATCCTTGAACAACTTTTTCTGTTTAGCTCTCAGTTTTTTGATAATTCAACCCAGAGTGCATAATGTGGACAAAGCAAATATTGCATGGGTTTTTTTAAATTGTTAAAAATTTTTATTTTAAAATTATGAACTGAATTGCATATTAGTTCCAAAGAGAATTTTGGTTTGAAAAGGAACTCAAGGTAAGATTAGGTTTAATACAATCAATCATAAAATTTTAAGAATGCACTGACACATGTAAAGGAAAATAATCAGTCTGATATATGTGAAATAATTATAACCAAATTTTAATTATTTTATTTCCCGTAATAGAGAGGGGACATTTTAATCTTGACCGGTGAAATAAATACTTGTTTCATCCTGCAGTTTACTTTGAGGCATTCAATCTTTCTAAGTAAAAAATGTCCTCTTTGTAAAGTGCTCACACGTCCTTTGCCTAAATTAGCACACATAGCAACAACTCTTGGAAAACCATATTATTTCCAAATAGAGATCCTAAAAGCAATGGAATCAAGGACAGAGGAAGAAATTAGAACGTAATGAGAAATTATTGCCATCTAAATGAAGAGCCTTCATCATCAGTGGTCACCAAACACCACATATACCCCAGATCAGTGTAATGGATAACCTTTCCCTGTAAAATGAAATTGAACTTCTGCATTGGATTCCAAAACGGCTTGCAGGGGTGGAGCAGAGCACAACAAAATCTTGGACATCATGCCAATGCAGTCCAAGAAAAATAGCCAGGATTCGTTTCCCATTTACTGGCCAGTCTTGTCTTCTTTCTGCTCCTTCAAAGCTGGGACCTTAGTTGGGTGTGGGCCAAACCCTTTTTCTAGCTAATTATTCAGATTTTGGAGCCATGGAGAATGCAATGTTTGGAAAAGAGAGCAGCAAGAGATAAGGCACTGCTAAAAACAGTAAAGAGGAGAACAATGGAATCATGGAGGACAGAATCCAAGCTGCGATTTCCTTGTGCAGTGTGGTGAGCTGCTTTTTGAAAATTGGAACAGAAAAAAATCTCCACTCACCAACTCAGGATTATGTGGGAAAAATTAAAACCCAAGAGACTTCACTACAGAGTCAGCCTATACAACCAACTATCCAGTTATGATGAAGTCAGTGCATGAAAGTGCATTTAAAACATAAAGTGTAGTCAGAGGCTGGTGGAAAAAAATGCCATAAAAGTTTCTCATGATCTGTCAGAATGAATCTGACATGTGTGGAGTCATACTAGGAATAGAGGTTTGAGAATCCTCACCGACAGCATAAAATTTTTTGTTTTTTTAACTTATCGATTCTGTTATAATTATACCTTAAAAAAACAAGAATGTGTTCCACTGGAGGTGGAAATTAACTCTACGTCAGCTTTCAATGACGATATTCTTTCATAGAGCAATTTGGAGAACGTGAAATTGAATAAAGAAATTTTAAGCCTTTGTTAACTTATACATGTTTTTAAAAAATGTTAATTATTTATTTTGTTATAAAAATAAATCCTTACTTAGGCAGAAAGAATTTTTCCCCATACCCTGTCAGTGTTAATTTGAACGGAAAGATTTTATCCCATAAAATAGAAAACTCGGTAAAAATAAAAGGCTTCAAAAAGAAGAGTTCCTGTGGAATGCATAATTTACCTTAACTTTTGGACTAGAATTTCTTCCGAATAATTATTGGAATAATATTAAACAAATCTAAATCGAGGAAAAATTATGGGAGGACAAGAAATGCTTCTCACTGATGACTCCTTTTTTGAATAATCAAAATTTTAAATCAATAATCCAGAGGACATAATTTTTACGTGACTTCACAATTCTGCACTGAATGTTTACAACTCTTGGGGTTTTGTTTCAAGGCAACATTCCTGATTCTCTGGACACAATTGTGCTGTTACTGATGGCAGATAGATTGTGATGCAGGTGTCCATATATGAATACCTGCTTTTTGACATATTGTAATTTTTGAGAATGTTTTGGAAATATTTTCAAAAAATTTTTTGCAAAGAAACAAATCAACATATACAAAAATGAAACCATTGAATTACTGTACAAATAACTGACAGCCTCCAAAATTCTCCTATGGCTTATGAACGACCATGCCAACACAGAGAAGGGAAAAAGGGACGTGTATGGTCCACAAGGTGATAAAGAGTAACTCAACTGTTTAGAAGTTATCAGGGTAAGACAAAAGGTTCTCAAAGTCAAGGACAAAAACCATCCAGGAGAGGGCACCGAACTCCCTACTATGCTTGGGGGATTACTATCTTTGATAATGAAACAACACTAAAGGAAGCTGAATTTAGGGAAACAGGTAATTCAAAAGTTTCATATTTTTTTCTCCAAACCATCTTTCACTTAATATATATTTTTAGTGATGAATATCAATCAAACATGAACATACAAAAACTGAAGCCAGAACCAAATTCTCAGCTTTAGAAAATTAAGAGGCATGATACCAAACAGTGGTCCAGTACACACATCTCCAGATCATTGAATTGTGATTCCTTTTTTAAAAATTGGCCAAAGCATCTTTAAAATATGACTAAGGCCTATTATTCATGGCTCAACTAGGGTGTAAAATTTCAGACATCCCAATTACTTTTATTTTTTTATTTTATTTTTTATTACATAGTGTTTTTTTTTCTTTTTTTTTTTAATTATGGGTGAAAATCAAAATTCTCACAATACATACAAACATTTGCAAAATGATATATAAATATATGTGCATATATGTGTAATTGCTTACAAAAATGTTATATATATATATATAGACATATACATATATTTTAAGAGGTGCTTAGATTACCTAAAATATTACACAGAACCCACTGGGATTCCCATGTTGCCCACCTCCCCGACCTCCCACCACATCCCACACAAACATCTCCCACAGTGTGGCCCACCAACCTCAATGAACTTACACATCCTGGAGCCTTGCCACCAACCATAGACCACAGTTCACACTGTAGACCACACTCTCTCCCACTCAGTTCTGAGTGGTGTGTGCTGATTTAAAATGGCCTACATCCATTGCCACAACAGTACTCAGGACAATCTCCAACTCCCAAAGAAGCCCCTGTATTTCAACTGCTCATCCCCTCCCTACCCAAAAACTGTCAAGTGGCCACTGGCTCCACCTCATTGTTATAATTTCTTGCATTGCAAGAATCACCATATGTGAGCAAGAGAATACCATCAAGTCCACTCTAGTCCATAGTTCTTCCCCCAATCCAGAGGTGACTGGGATGGTGATGTCCACTCCAACTCCAAGTGAGAGAGGGCTTATTTCCCATGGATATGGTGGGTGGGATGATCCTGCCTGCAGATACAGGCCCTCTCCATTCCCTGGGATGGCCATTTCCCATCATTGTCTCCTCACCAGGTAACTTGGATGAGTCCATTGAGCTGTAGGGTAGGAGTTGCAGTTCCACCTAGATTTCATGCACACCTGGCACATAGGTAGGCGGGAGGCTCCAGTCTCTGGAAGTATACCTAAGAAACTCCAGCATCACATGTAGGTTTGAATAGAAGGGACTGGTGAACCATGTGCAGGGAGGACTTATTTGAGTCTAATTCTGTCACTCTCAGGAGCACAGATTCCAAAATAGAACCCACTGATAAGGCATCAGTCTCTGGGTCTATCCCCCCTTATATAGGACCAGGGTGTCTCCGGAGCTCTCAGGAACCCCACTGAGTGGGGTGATAGGCACTTAGATGTTCTATGAGCTCCTACTGAGGTGTGCGTAAGAGTTACCTCTGGGATGACCTCCCGACTCTCTTTGATGTCTCTTAGCCACTTGAACTCATTTGTCTTTACCATTTCCCCCTTTTATTCAAGGTCTTTTTCCAGTTGTGTTGCCAGTTGGCACTTGGGAAGAGTTTTCAATTAGCAATAATTGTGCCTCGGATAAACCTCATTGGCTACGATACTGCCACTGCACAAAGCTGCCAGTTGGCACTTGGTATTAATCCCTCGTTGCCAGGGAGGCTCATCCCCGGGAGCCATGTCCCACGTTGGGGGGAAGGTAATGCAATCATATGCTGAGTTTGGCTTAGAGAGAGGCCACATTTGAGCAACAAGGAGGCTCTCAGGTGGCAACCCTTAGGCACCCCACAACTGCAGGCTAAGTCTCATTTACTAGAGCAAAGACTCACAAGGGTAGTCATCAATAAAAACAAAAACAAAAAAACATCATTGGATCATCCTATTTTGACAGGCACTGTCCCTACACTCAGAGGACTATTGCTGCTCCCTTGGAGATTGTGGCAGAGCTCTCCAGGCTAGGAATTCAGATTCCCTCATTTATTGTGTGATTCCCTCATTTATTGTGTGATTATTGTGTAATTTTTATGATATTTACCATGTCCTGTGTCCATTACTGAAAGGTAATGAAAAACCTTCCCCATGACCACCAAACAACCCATTATATCTTGACTGTTCCCTTCTCCCCAGCCCCCCAGGGCCCGTGATACCCCCCTCTCCCAACCCATGGAATGTCAAGATTCACAGTTACATGCCCTGGGGATTTGAACCACCCCTTCCTAATCCACCCACCCTCCAGTGCTGCACCACTTAACCCAGGAACACCACCGCTCATCTGCCCCATCCCCCAACATGCAACCACACTCTATCCCTTTATGTCCATATGGGTGATGGCTCAAAGCCTGCTCTTCTCTTACTCACCTTTGTTAACCTATCTTTCAGTAGTGGTGCTTATCCAACTACTTTTAAAACAAGTCTGTTTTATTAATACATATTAAACCACTATCTTAATTATCAAATGCATACATTCCCTGGTGCGACATATATTCACCTCTCAATCCATTTGTTGACACTGCCATGCATAGGTGCTTTTCTCACCATCCTTGAACAAATTTTTCTATTTATCTCTCAGGTTTTTGATAACTCATCCCATAGTGCATAATGTGGGCAAAGGGAACAATACATGGTTGTGTTAAAGGTGTTCAAAGGATTTTAATTTTAAATTATGGGGAAGCGGCTGTGGCTCAATCAGTGGGGCTCCCGTTTACCATATGGGAGGCCCCGGGTTCGGTTCCCGGGGCCTCCTGGTGGGGGCAGGCCCGCCCGCACGGCGTGGTTGGCTGACCCAGCGAGCACAAGCAGCAAGGGGGGGATAAATGAATAAATAAATAAAATCTTTAAAAAAAAAAAAAATTTAAATTATGGACTGAAACGTATATTAGATAGAAAAAGAATTTTGATTTGAAAAGAGATTTTAGGTAAGATTAGATTTAATATGAGCAGTCATAATAAAGATTTAAGAAGGCACCGACACATGTAAAGGGAAATAATCAGTTATATTTAGGGGAAATAAATAATAACAAAACTTTAATTATTCTATTCCCCTGGAAATAGTGGACCTAATAATCTCTAGGGGTGAAATAAATTTTTGTTTTATCATGCAGTTTACTTTGAGGGATTCATTCTTTCTTAGTAAAAAATGTCATCTTTTTAAAGTGCTCACTTATACTTTGGCTAAATAACCACACGTAACAAGAGCATTTGAACACTAAAAGCCTGGTCATCAAGCCAATGCAGTCCCATGACAAATGGCCAGGATTTGTTTCCCTCTTACTGGCCAGGCTTGTCTTCTTTTTGTTCCTCCAAAGCAAGGACCTTAGCAGGAAGTGGCACCAACACTTTTGCAGGATAATAATTTGGACCTTGGGGGCATGGAAGAATGGGCTGTTTGGAAAAGACAGCAGCAGGAGAGAAGGCATTGCTAAAAACAGAAAAGAGGTGACCAAAGAAATCCTGAACAATAGCAACTATCTGTACAGCTTGCTCTAGTGCTGGTTGAAAATTAAAATAGAAAGAAACCTCCAATAGGCCACACAGGAGTATGTGGAAAATTTAAAACTCAAGCGTCTTCAGTAAAGGCACTTCCCATAAAAACAACTATCCAGATCTGTTGAAGTCAGGGTATGAAAGTGTACTTTAAACTTAAAATATAGTCAGTGGCTGGTGGAAAAATTGCAAAAACATATACTCATGATCTTTCAGAAAGTTTAAAACACATGTGGAGTCATGCTGGGAATAGAGGTTTGATGATTCTGGCAGACTGCATAAATGTTTTTTTTTTTTTTTAATTTATAGATTCTATTACAAATATGTAATAAGGAAAACAGGAATGTGACCAGTTAGATGTGAAAATTAGCAAAGAGTCAGAATAGAATGACAATGTTCTCTCATAGAATAATTGGGAGTATTTAAAATAAAATTTTAAAAAATTAAGACTTCATTAAAATGTACATTTTAAAAGAATGGTTAATTATATATTATGGTATATAAGTCAATCTTTACTTAGGGAAAATGAATTTTTCCCCCTACTCTGTCAATGTTAATTGGAAAGGAAAGTCTTTAGCCCTATTAAATAGTAAACTCTGAAAAAATAAAAGACCTCAGATAGAATTTTGGACTACAATTTCTTCCTATTATTTATTGGAATAATTTTAAACTACTCTAAATGGCAGAAAAATAACGGAAGCACAAGAAATATTTCTCACTGCTTCTCCTTTTTGGAATAATCACAGTTTTGAACCGATAATTCAGAGGACCTCTTTTTACATGACTTCATGATTGTTTATTGAATGTTTACTAGGTTCTGGATTTTTTTTTCAAGGAAACCATTCCTGATTTTCAAGACATTATTGGGCTGTTGCTGATGTCACAGAGATTGTGGTGCAGGAGTCCATATACAAATAGCTGCTCTTTTGTCATATTGTAATTTTTGAGAAATATTGGGAAAAAAATCAAAATCATTCTTACCAAGAAACATATCCACATATACACAAATGAAACAAAGAACTAGAGTAAAACTAGCTCCCAGTGTCCAAATTTCTCTTCTGGCTTATGAAGGAACTTGCCAAAACCCAGAAATGCAAAAGGGACCTGTAAGGTCCCCAAGGTGAGAAATAGGGAATCAACTGTTTACAAGACGTCATGTAGAAGAGGAATGGTTCATAAAAAGCAAGGACCAGGGAAGCGGCTGTGGCTCAATCAGTAGGGCTCCCGTTTACCATATGGGAGGCCCCTGGTTCGGTTTTCAGGGCCTCCTGCTGAAGGCATGCCCGCCCGCACGGCATGTTTAGCTGACCCAGGGAGCACAAGCAGCAAGGGGGGGATAAATGAATAAATAAATAAAATCTTAAAAAAAAAAAAAGCAAGGACCATTTCCATCAAGCAGTGTTTATCGTCCTCCATTCTATGTATGCAGGATTACTGCCTCCATACTGAAGAAACACAAAAGGAAAACCACTTTAGAGAAATAGGTAATTCCAGAGCTTCATATTTGTCTCTCTCCCGCTGCTTTCCCGTAATATATATTTTTAGTGATGCATGTCAATCATTCATGAACATATATAAACCTGACGCCGAGAGTAGAAATCTTATCATAAGAAAATAAAGGGGCATAACAACTAACAGTCGTCCCATACCCACATCTCCAGCGGAAAATTGAATTGTGATTCCCTTTTTAAAAATTGGCAAGAATGTCTTTAAAACATGACTAATGACTAGTATCCATGCCTTAACTGGGTGTACAGTTACAGACATACCCATGATTATTAAAACAATCTGTTTTATTAATACATATTAAACTAATATTTTTCTTATCCAATGTGTACATTCCCTGGTTCTTCATATAATCACAGAGGGGTGCATTCTTCTCTTCAATCATTTTTAAATGTTTTCAACAGTTCTTTAAGAATTATAATAAATAAAAAGAATCCAGTACAGTAAATAAAATATTATCCAGCTCTCAATCCATTTGTTGATACTGTCATGCAAAGGTGCTTTTCTCAGCATCCTTAAACAACTTTTCCCGTTTCTCTCTCAGTTATCTTAATAACTCATCCCACAGTGCATCATGTGGACAAAGTGAAAAAAGCATGGCTTTTTTAAAGCTATTGAAAAGACTTTATTTTATAATTATGAACAGAAATGTATATTAGATTAAAAGAGAATGTTGATTTGAAAAGGGATTTTAGGTAAGATTACTTTTAATATAATCAATCTTAATTAAGATTTATGGAGGCACAAGGAAAATAATCACTCTGAATTTAAGTAAATAAATTATTAAAATTTTTAAATTATTTTATTCCCCATGAAATTGTAGAAATTATAATGTCAAGAGGTGAAATAAATTTTTGTTTCATCGTGCAGTTTGCTTTGAGGCATTCATTCTTTCTGAGTAAAAAACGTCCACTTTGGAAAGTGCTCACAGGTCCTTTGCCTAAATTACCAAACATAACAGGATCCCTTGGAAAACCTTATTATTTCCAACTAGAGATACTCCGAGCACTGGAATCAAAGGCAGAAGAAGAAATTAGAATAGAATGAGAAAGTTTTGCCATCTCAATGAAGAGCCTTCCTTATCAAAGTCCACCAAACACCACATATGTACTATATCAGGTCAATGGGAAACTATTGCATGTAAAATAAAATCATACTTCAGCAATGGATTCCAAAAGGGCTTGCAGGGGTGAGTGTGGCACACCAAATTCTTCATCATCCTTCCAATGGAGTACCAGGAAAAATGGACAGGATTCATTGCCCGGTTACTGGCCAGGCTTTTGTAATTTCTGCTCTTCCAAAGCAGGGATCATAGGGTTGTGTGTCACCAACACTTTTTCAGTCTAATTATTTGGTCCTTGTGGGCAGGGAGAAAGGGACGTTTGGAGAAGACAGCAGCAGAAGAGATGGCACTGCTAAAAACAGAAAAGAGGAGAACAATGGAATCCTGCAGGAAATAATCCAAACACGGATTTCTTTGTGCAGTGTGGTATGGGACTTCTTTGAAAAGTGTGAAAGAAAGAAAACACCTCTAGCCACCTCAGGAGAATGTGGAATAAATGAAATCACAAGAATCTTCAATACAGACAGTGCCAATACAACCAACAAGCCAGATATGTTGAAGAAGTGTAGGAAAGTGAATGTTAAACATATAGTATGGTCAGTGGCTGGTGGAAAAATGCCATAATATTTTCTCATGATCTGTCAGAAAGATTCCAGCACATCTGGTGTCATACTGGGGGATAGTGGTTTGAGTATCCTGACTGACTGTGTAAAAGTTTCCTTTTTTAATTTATAGATTCTGTTAGAAATATATATTAAGGAAAACAAGATTGTGTCCAATTGGAGGTGAAAACTAGATATGGGTCTGATTAGAATGACAATGTTCTCTCATAGACTAATTTGGAATATTTAAAATTAAAAATAATGAATTTTAAATCTTCGTTAAAACAAACATTTTTAAGAATGGTTATTTATATATTTTGGTATATAAATCGACCTGTACATAGGAAATAATAATTTTTCCCAATACCCTGTCAATGTTACTTGGAAAGGAAAGACTTTAGCCCTTTTAAAGAGTAAACTGTTTAAAATAAAATGCTACAAATAATGAGCTCCTGTGGAATGCATATTTTACCTTAATTTTTTGACTAGATTTTCTTCCTAATAGTTATTGGAAAAATATTACACTACTCTAATTGGCAGAAAAATAATGGGAGCACAAGGAATATTTCTCACTGATTCTTCGTTTTGAATAACCACAATTTTAAATCGATAAATCAGAGGAACTCTTTTTTACATGACCTCAGGATTATTTACTGAATGTTTAGCAGGCTCTGCATTTTTTTTTTTAAGTAATCCATTGCTGATTTTCTGGACATCATTGGGCTGTTGCCCTTGGAGCAGTGATAGTGACGCAGGTGTCCATAGACAATTGCCTGGGCTTTTGATATATTTAAATTTTTGAGAATGTTTTGGAAGAAAAATCAAAATCATTCCTACAAAGAAACAGATCTCCACATAAGAATTGAAACCAAGGAACTGCAGTAAAAGTATCTCTCAGCCTCCAAATGTGTTTTATGGGTTATGAAGGACCTTGCCAACACCCAGAAGGGCAAAAGGGACCTGTAAGGTCCACAAGGTGAGAAAGAGTGCCTCAAATGTTTACAAGTTATCATGTGGAAGAGAAATTGTTCATAAAATTCAAGGACCTATTGCATTAAACAGAGGGTACTGCCCTCCGTTCTATGCATGCCTGTTTACAACCTCTGATAATGAAGAAACAGAAAGGAAGACCACTCTAGAGAAAAAGGTAATTCAAAACTTCATATTTGTCCCTCGCCAGCCTCTTTCTCATAATATATATTTTTAGTGATACATATCAATCGTTTGAGAACATACATAAACCTGACACCGAGAGCAGAAATCTCAACTTTAGAAAATTTCGGGGAAAACACCTAACAAGTAGTCTCATACACATAAATCCAGCAGAACATTGAATTGTGATTTCATTTTTAAAAATTGGCCAGAGCATCTTTAAAACATGACTAAATCCTATTATCCATTGCTGAAATTATGTGTAGAATCCAGACATCTCCACAATTAAAAAAAAGGAAAAGGCTCTTTTTTTTAAATCATATAAAACCACTATATTACTTACCCAATGTGTACCATCCCTGGTCCTTCGTATAATCACAGAAGTGTGCATTCTTCTCTTAAATCATTATTAAATGTTTTCATTAGCACTTTAAGAATTATAATAAGTAAAGAGAATACAGAAAATTAAAAATCATATTATTCACCTCTTAATCCATTAGTTGACACTGACATGCATATGTGCTTTTCTTACTGTCCTTGAACAACTTTTTCAATTTAGCTATCAGTTATTTTTATAATTCAACCCATAGTGCATCATGTGCACAAAGTGAACATTGCATGGATTTTTTAAAGCTGTTGAAAATTTTTATTTTAAAATTATTAACTTAAATGCATATTAACTCCAAAGAGAATGTTGATTTGAAAAGGGACTCTAGGTAAGATTAGATTTAATATAATCATTCATAATAAAATTTTAAGAATGCACTGACTTGTTTAAAGGAAAATAATCAGTCTGATTTATGGGAAATAATTTATAACAAAATTTTAATTATTTTATTCCCCATGATATAGTGGATATTTTTATCTTGACCGATGAAATAAATATTTGTTTAATTGTGCAGTTTACTTTGAGGCATTCATTCTTTATAAATAAAAAAAGTCCTCTTTGTAAAGTGCTCACAAGTCCTTTGCCTAAATTACCACACATAACAAGATCTCTTGCAAAAACATCTAATTTCCAAATAGAGATCCTAAGAGCAATGGAATCAAGGGCACAGGAAGAAATTAAAAGATAATGAGAAAGAATTGCCATCTCAATGAAGAACCTTCATCATCAAAGTTCACCAAACACCACATATACCCCAGATCAGGGCAATGGATAACCTTTCCATGTAAAATGAAATCGAAGTTCTGCATTGGATTCCAAAAGGGCTCGCAGGGGTTTAGCGTTTTTACACTAAAATCCTGGTCATCCTGCAATTGCAGTCCCATGATTAATGGCCAGGATTTGTTTCCCTGTTACTGACCAGGCTTGTCCTCTTTCTGCTCCTCCAAAGCAGGGACCTGAGCTGGATACAGCACAAACACTGCTGCAGGATAAATAATTTGGACCTTGGGGGCATGGAAAATGGGCTCTTTGGAAGAGACAGCAGCAGGAGAGAAGGCATTTCTAAAAACAGAAAAGAGGTGAAAAATGGAACCCTGAACAATGGCAACAATCTGTACAGTGTGCTCCAGTACTGGTTGAAAATAAAAATAGAAAGAAACCTGCAATAGGCCAAACAGGAGCATGTGGAAAATTAAAACTCAAGCATCCTCAATAAAGACACTTCCGATAAAAACAACTATCCAGATATGTTGAAGTCAGGGTATGAAAGTGTTTTTTAAACATAAAATACCGTCAGTGGCTGGTGGCAAAAAAATGCAAAATATTAACTCATGATCTTTCAGAAAGTTTAAAATACATGTGGAGTCATGCTGGGAATAGAGGCTTGACAATTCTGACTGACTGCATAAATGTTTGTTTTTTTTTTAATTTATAAATTCTATTATAAATATATATTAAGGAAAACAAGAATGTGATCAAGTGGACCTGAAAATTAGCAATAAGTCAGAAAATAATGACTGCTCTATCATAGAGTAATTGGGAGTATTTAAAATACAAAAAAGTAAATTTAAGACTTCATTAAAACATACATTTTAAAAGAATGGTTAATTATATATTAGGGTACATAAATAAATCATTACTTAGGCAAAATGAATTTTTCCCCTACCCTGTCAATGTTAATTGGAAAGGAAAGTCTTTAGCCCTTTCAAATAGTAAACTCTGTAAAAATAAAAGACCACAGATAGAAGAGTTCCTGTGAAATGCATATTTTACATAAAATTTTGTACTACATTTTCTTGCTATTATTTATTGGAATAATTTTAAACTACTCTAACTGGCAGAAAAATAATGTGAGCACAAGAAATGTTTCTCACTGATTCTCCTTTTTGGAATAATCACAATTTTGAATAGATAATTCAGAGTACCTCATTTACATAACTTCATGAGTGTTTATTGAATGATTACAAGTTCCTGGATTTTTTTTCAAGGAAAACATTCCTGATTTTCAAGACATTTTTGGGCTTTTGCTGATGGGGCAGATATTGTGGTGTAGGTGTCCCTATACAAATAACAGCTGTTTTGTCATATTGTAATATTTGAGAATTATTGGGAAAAAAATCAAAATCATTCTTACCAAGAATCATATACACATGTACACAAATGAAACCAAGGAACTAGAGGAAAACTAGGTCCCAGGGTACAAATTTCTCTTCTGGCTTATGAAGGAACTTGCCAACACCCAGAAATGCAAAAGGGACCTCTAAGTTCCCAAGGTGAGAAAGAGTGATTCGATTGTTTAAAAGATATCATGTAGAAGAGGAATGGTTCATAAAAATCAATTTTCTAATTACTTCCTCTGCACTTGATTCCATTGCTCTTAATATCTCTTTTAGGAAATAATATGGTTTTCCAATAGATCTTGTTATGTGTGGAAATTTAGGCAAAAGACAGGCGAGCACTTTACAAAGAAGACATTTTTTACTTAGAAAGAATGAATGCCTCAAAGTAAACTGCACGATTAAACAAATCTATTTTTCACCAGTCAAGAATGAAATGTCCACTCTATGCATGCCAGATTACAGACTCCATACTGAAGAAACACAAAAGGAAGTCCCCTTTAGAGAAAGACGTAATACCAAAGCTTCATATTTGTCTCTCTCCCCTTTCTTTCCCTTCATATATATTTTTAGTGATACATGTCAATCATACATGAACATATATAAAACTGACGCTGAGAGTAGAAATCTCATCATAAGAAAATAAAGGGGCATAACACCTAACAGTCATCCCATACAAACATCTCCAGTGGAAACTTGAATTGTGATTCCCTTTTAAAATATTGGCAAGAACATCTTTAAAACATGACTAAGGCCTAGAATCCATGGCTTAACTGGGTGCACAGTTCCAGACAAACTCACGATTATTTACAAAAATCTGTTTTACCAATACATATTAAACCACTAACTTTCTTATCCAATGTGTACATTCCTGGTCCTTCATATAATCACAGTGGTGTGCATTCTTCTCTTCAATCATTACTAAACATTTTCAACAGCTTTTTAAGAATTATAATAAATAAACAGAAACCAGAACAGTAAATAAAATATTATTCATCTCTCAATCCATTTGTTGACACTGCCATGAAAAGGTGCTTTTCTCAGCATCCTTGAAAATCTTTTTCCATTAATCTCTCAGTTACCTAAATAACTCATCCCATAGTGCATCATGTGGACAAAGTGAAAAATGCGTGGCTTTTTTAAAGCTTTTGAAAAGACTTTATTTTAAAATTATGAATGAAAACATATATTAGATTGAAAGAGAATGTTGATTTGAAAGGGGATTTTAGGCAAGATTAGATTTAATATAATCAATCTTAAAAAGATTTAAGGAGGCACAGTCACATGTAAAGGAAAATAATCAGTCTGATTTTAGGGAAATAAATTATTAAAATTTTTAATTATTTTATTCCCATGAAATTGTGGAAGTTATAATTTCAGGCGGTGAAATATATTTTTGTTTCATCGTGCAGTTTGCATTGAGGTATTCATTCTTTCTGAGTAAAATACGTCCCCTTTGAAAGTGCTCACACGTCCTTTGCCTAAATTACCAAACATAACAGGATCCCTTGGAAAACCATATTATTTCCAACTAGAGATACTCAGAGCAATGGAATCAAAGGCAGAGGAAGAAATTAGAATAGAATTGAAAAGTTATGTAATCTCAATTAAGAGCCTTCATTATCAAAGGTCACCAATCACCACATATATACTAAATCAGGGCAATGGGAAACCTTTGCATGTAAAATAAAATCGTACTTCAACAATGGATTCCAAAGGGCTCTCAAGGGGGGAGTGTGGCACACAAAATTCCTGGTCACCCTGAAAATACAATCCCAGAAAAAAAAGGACAGGATTCATTTGCCAGTTACTGACCAGTCTTGTCTAGTTTCTGCTCTTCCAAAGCAGGGATCATAGCATTGTTTGTCACCAAAACTTTTTCCGCCTAATTATTTGGACCTTGTAGGCAGGTAGAAAGTTATGTTTGGAGAAGACAGCAGGAGGAGAGATGGCACTGCTAAAAACAGATATGAGGAGAACAATGGAATCCTGGAGGAAATTTTCCAAACTCGGATTTCCATGTGCAGTGTGGTATGGGGATTCTTTGAAAATTGTGAAAGAAATAAAACTCCTCTATCCAACTCAGGAGAATGTGGAAAAAATGAAATCACAAGAATCTTCAATACACACACTGCCAATACAACCAACCAGCCAGATATGTTGAAGAAATTTATGAAAGTGAATTTTAAATATAAAATATGTTCAGTGGCTAGAGGAAAAATGCCATAATATTTTCTGATGATCTGTCAGAAAGATTCCAACAAATGTGGTGTCATACTGTGGGATAGAAGTTTGAGTATCCTGACTGATGGTGTAAGTTTTTTTTTTAAAACTACACATTCTGTTAGAAATATATATTAAGGAAAACAAGATTGTGTCCAATTGGAGGTGAAAAATAGATATAAGTATGATGAGAATGACATCATAGACTAATGTTCTCTCATAGACTAATTTGGAGTATTTAAAATTTTAAAAAATGAATTTTAATTCTTCATTAAAACAAACATTTTTCAGAATGGTTATTTATATATTTTGGTATATAAATCGACCAGTAAATAAGAAAGAAGAAATTTTCCCCTACCCTGCGAATGTTAATTGGAAAGGGAAGACTTTAGCTCTTTTAAAGAGTAAACTCTGTAAAATAAAATGCTACAAATAGAGAGCTCCTGTGGAATGCATATTTTACATTAATTTTTTAAATAGATTTTCTTCCTAATAGTTATTGGAATAATATTACACTACTATAAATGACAGAAAAATAATGGGAGCACAAGAAATGATTCTCACTGATCCTTCACTTTGAATAACCACAATTTTAAATCGATAATTCAGAGGACGTCTTTTTGCATGACCTCAGGGTTCGTTACTGAATGTTTAGCAGGCTCTGCATTTTTTTTCTCAAGGACCTGATTACTAATTTTCTGGACATCATTGGGCTGTTGCCCTTGGAACAGAGATTAAGACGCAGGTGTCTATAGACAAATATCTGGCCATTTGACATATTTTAATTTTTGATAAATGTATTGGAAGAAAAAATCAAAATCATTCTTACAAAGAAACAGATCTTCACATAAGAATTGAAACCAAGGAACTACAGTACATGTATCTCTCAGCCTCCAAATGTCTCCTATGGCTTATGAAGTACCTTGGCAACACCCAGAATTGTGAAAGGGACCTTAAGGTCCACAAGGTGAGAAAGAGTGCCTCAACAGTTTACAAGTTATCATGTGGAAGAGGAATGTTTCATAAAATTCAAGGACCTATTGCATCAAGCAAAGGGTACCGTCCTCCATTCTATGCATGCCAGATTACAACCTCTGATAATGAAGAAACACAAAGGAATACCACTTTAGAGAAATAGGTAATTCCAAGTTTCATATTTGTCCCACCCCACCCTCTTTCTCATAATATATATTTTTAGTGATGCATATCAATCGTTTCTGAACATACATAAACTTGACACTGAGAGCGGAAATCTCAACCTTAGAAAATAAAGGGATGAAACACCTAACAGAAGTCTCATGCACATATCTCCAGCAGAACTTTGAATTGTGACTCCTTTTTTAAAAATTAGCCACAGCATCTTTAAAAGATGACTAATGCCTATCATCCACGGCTCAAATTATGTGTACAATACCAGACATCCCCACAATTTAAAAAAAAAAAGGCTTTTTTATTAAATAATATTAAACCACTTTTTACTCATCCAATGTGCACCATCCCTGTTCCTTCGTATAATCACATAGGTGTGCATTTTTCTTTTCAGTTATTATTAAATGTTTCAAACAGCTCTTTCAGAATTATAGGAAATAAAGATAATTCAGAAAATAAAAAAAACATATTATTCACCTCAATACATTTGTTGACACTGTCATGCATATATGCTTTTCTTGCTGTCCTTGAACAACTTTTTCAGGTTATCTCTCAGTTTTTTTTGATATTTCAACCCATAGTGCATCATTTTTTTTTTTTTTTTTTTTTTTTTTTTATTATTATTATTTTTACCGGGAGGTACCAGGGATCGAACCCCGGTCCCTCCATATGGTAGACGGACGCCGAACCTCTCGAGCCACATCCGTTTCCCCCATAGTGCATCATGTGGACAAAGTGAACATTGCATGGATTTTTTAAAGCTCTTGAAAAATTTTATTTTAAAATAATAAACTGAAACCCATATTAGTTCCAAAGAAAATATTGATTTGAAAAGGGTCTCTAAGTAAGATTAGATTTAATATAATCAATCATAATAAAATTTTAAGAATGCACTGACACATGTAAAGGAAAATAATCAGTCTGATTTATGGGAAATAAATTATAACAAAATTTTAATTATTTTATTCCCCATGATACAGTGGACCTTTTAATCTTGACCGGTGAAATAAATATTCATTTAATCGTGCAGTTTTCTTTGAAGCATTCATTCTTTGTAAGTAAAAAATATCCTCTTTGCAAAGTGCTCACGTCCTTTGAATAAATTGCCACACATAACAAGATCTCTTGGAAAACCATATTGTTTCCAAATAGAGATCTTAAGAGCAATGGAATCAAGGGCAGAGTTAGAAATTAGACCATAATGAGGAATGATTGCCATCTCACTGAAGAGCCTTCATCAACAAAGGTCACCAAACAACACATAAACCCCAGAGCAGGGTAATGGATAACCTTTCCATGTAAAATAAAATTCAACTTCTGCATTGGATCCCAAAAGGACTAGCAGGGGTGAAGCATGCCACACAAAAATCCAGGTCATCCTTCCAATGCAGTACCAGAGAAAAAGGCCAGAATTCATTTCCCATTTACTGGCCAGTCTTGTCTTCTTTTTGCTCCATCAAAAAAGGGACCTTAGATGGGTGTGGCCCTAAACCTTTTGCAGAATAATTATTCAGACTTTAGGGGCATGGAGAATTCACTGTTTGGAAAAGAGAGTAGCAAGAGATAAAGCACTGCGAAAAACCATAAGAGGAGAACAATAGAATCTTGGAGGACTGAATCCAAGCTGTGATTTCCTTGTGAAGTGCATTGTGATGGTTTTTGAAAATTGGAACAGAAAGAAAACTCCACTCAACAACTCAGGATTATATGGGAAAAATTAAAACCTAAGAGACTGCACTGCAGACCAAGCCTATACAACAAACTAGCCAGTTATGTTGAAGTCAGGGTAAGAAAGTGCTTTTTAAATGTAAAGTGTAGCCAGTGGTTGGTGGAAAAAATGCCATAATATTTTCTCATGATCTGTCAGAAAGAATTCCACATTTGTGGAGGCATGCTGGGAATAGAGTTTTAGAATCCTGACTGACAGCATAAAAGTTTTTTTTTAACTTATATATTCTGTTATAATTATACCTTAAAAAACAAGAATGTGTCACTTTGGAGGTGATAATTAACTCTACGTCAGCTTACAATGATGATATTCTCTCATAGAGCAATTTGGAGAATTTAAAATTGAAAAAAGAACTTTTAATCGTTTGTTAAAGTAAACATATTTTTAAAAAATGGTTAATGTTTTGTTTTGGTATAAAAATAAATCCTGACTTAGGCAGAAAGTATTTTTGCCCATACCCTGTCAGTGTTAATTTGACAGGAAAGATTTTAGCCCGTTAAAGAGAAATCTCTGGAAAAATAAAAGGCTTCAAATAGAAGCGTTCCTATGGCATGCATATTTTACCTTAACTTTTGGACTAGAATTTCTTCCAAATAATTATTGGAATAATATTAAACAACTCTAACTCAAGAAAAAATAATGGGAAGAAAAGAAATGCTTCTCATAGCTGACTCCTTTTTTGAATAACCACAATTTAAAATCAATAATCCAGAGGACATCATTTTACATGACGTCACAATTCTGTACTGAATGTATACATCATTTGGGGGTTTGTTTCAAGGAGACATTTCTGATTTTCTGGACACAATTGGGCTGTTCCTGATGGCAGAGAGATTGTGATGCAGGTGTCCATATATGAATACCTGCTTTTTGACATATTGTAATTTTTGAGAATGTATTGGAATCATTTTCAAAAAATTTTTTGCAAAGAAACAGATCGACTTATACAAAAATGAAACCATTGTACTACTGTACAAATAACTTACAGCATCCAAAATTCTCCTATGGTTTATGAAGGACCACGCCAACACACAGAAAGGAAAAAGTGACGTGTATGGTCCACAAGGTGAGAAAGAGTGACTCAACTGTTTACAAGTTATCAGGGTAAGATGAAAGGTTCTGAAAGTCAAAAAAAATATTCATCAAGCAGAGGGCACCGAACTCCGTTCTATGCTTGGGAGATTACAATCTTTGATAAGGAAGTAACACTAAAGGAAGCTGACTTTAGGGAAATAGGTAAATCAAAAGCTTCATATTTGTTTCTCCACACACTCTTTCACTTAATATATGTTTTTAGTGATGCATATCAATCATACATGAATATACAAAACCTGAAGCTGAGCCAAAATCTCAACCTTAGAAAATTAAGGGAAATGAAATCTAACAGTGGTCCAGTACACACATTTCCAGGAGATACCTGAATTGTGATTCCTTTTTTAAAAATTGGCCAAAGCATCTTTAAAATATGTTTAATGCCTATTATTCATGGCCAAACTCGGGTGTACAATTTCAGACATCCCCACGACTTTTAAAACAAGTCTGTTTTATTAATACATATTAAACCACTATCTTACTTATCAAATGCATACATTCCCTGGTGCGTCATATATTCACAGAGATGTGCATTCTTCTCTTCAATCATTATTAAACGTTTTCAACAGCTCTTTAAGAATTAAAACAAATAAATAGAATCCAGAAGCCTAAATAAAATATTATTCACCTGTCAATCCATTTGTTGACACTGCCATGCAAAGGTACTTTCCCCACCATACTTGAACACATTTTTCTGTTTATCTCTCAGTTTTTTTGATAACTCATCCCATAGTGCATGATGTGGGCAAAGTGAACAATGCATGGCTGTGTTAAAGCTGATGAAAGGACTTTAAATTATGGACTGAAAAGTATATTAGATTGAAAAGAATGTTGATTTGTTAAGCGATTTTAGGTAAGATTAGATTTAATATGATCAGTCATAACAAAGATTGTATTAGGCACAGACACATGTAAAGGAAAATAATCAGTCATATTTAGGGGTAATAAATAATAACAAAATTTTAATTATCCTATTCCGTGGGAAATAGTGGACCATATAATCTCTAGGGGTGAAATAAATTTTTTTTTTATCATGCAGTTTATATTGAGGGATTCATTCTTTCTTAGTAAAAAATGTAGTCTTTGTAAAGTGCTCACTTATATTTTTGGCTAAATTACCACTCATAGCAAGATCACTTGGAAAGCCATATAATTTCCTACTAGAGGACTAATGACCCGGCCTGTGGGACAGTCAACTGGGGCTCCAGCTCCTATGAGGGAAGAATGGTATGGGACAAGAGACACGAAGAATGACAGCAAGACAGGATTCTGATCAAGCTGCAAAAGTTTATTGAAGAGGCAGGGTATATATATTCTAAAGGAAGAGGGGGTGGCTAATAAGGATGGGTGGTGGTTTAGGATTGGTGCATGCTGTTGCTAGGGTAGGTGGTGGTTGCGAAGGTTAGTGCTTTTGGCGTGAACTTTGCGTGCGAACTATCCTTTTGGTGCGAACTACCGAAGAAGAAGGCTAATTACAGCTTAAGCTGTTGTTTCAACCCTGGCGGCCATGTTACATGTCACCGGCATCGCTGAAGGTCAATAGACATGTCACCTTCGTTGTCCCCAATATCTCCTCCCTTTCTTTTTTAAAAGGATGGTGGAAGATTGTATTTTTAATATTCTTTTGGCATTAACCTGCTGGGGGAAACAGAGGCCTCATTTAATTTTGGGGGGGCTGTGCCTGCCTTAAGTCAGGACCATGTTATACAGCTGCTGGATCTTACCCATCATTGGAAACCATGGCAGCAATCAGACAGCTCCCTGTCTTAGGTTGATCCATCGGCTTTGCCGCAGTCAAGAAAAACAAGGGTGGGGGGTCCATTTGCCTGTCACTGGCTAACAAGTCCAGCACCCGAAACTGTTGGACAGCTTTTACCACTCGTTGCAGTTTGCTCTTAACGAACCCTTATGCAAATGAGGTATATTTCTCAAGGAGCTCAAAAACGGCCTTTAGTTGCTTTTTGGCCCTCCTTTGCAGTACTTTACCTTACACCCAGCGGTACCAAGCATAGCAAAAGCTAGCAGCATACTTTTGAGTTATAAGCTCTTTCCATAGGAGCGGGTTTCTTACCCTTCAGGGTGGGCAGCAGACAAGTATTCTGCATTTACACCTTGATCAGCAAGGTGGAACCGGTGATAATGCACTTGAAAGGGCTTGCCTAGGGCAGAATCAATCTGATCCTTAATTAGCTGTATTAATTTTTTATGTCCCAAGGTGCAAAAGATAGTATAAGAAGTAGGTTTATCATGGGGCCTAGTATAGGCAGGAGATAAGGGAGGATTCCATTGAATCCCCAAGAGGGACCCCCTTGGGCCTCTCGTTCGCATTTGCTATTTGCTATTCCTTCCCTAAGTTTGGTCATGGAATCTTAAATTGTTCCAGAATGATCAGTGTAGAAGCAACACTCCACGCCCAATGGGGCACAAAGCCCTCCTTGTTTAAGGAAAAGTAGGTCTAAGCCCCTCCTATTCTGGAGAACAACCTCCGATAGGGACGTAAGGGATTTTTCAAGATGGGTGATGGAGGTTTCAATGCAGGCTAAGTCTTCATGTACTGCAGCTCTTTGGTGAGAGAGGCCTTGTTGTTGGAGAATGACAGAAGCGGTTCTGGTGGTTAGACCGGCAATATCTAGAAGAGAAGCAATGGTAACAGCCGTAATAATTTCAATTATTTGTCTAGTTATATAAGGTTGCACGTCCCATGTTGATAGAGGTCTTCTTCGTTATGGTAAAGAACATGTGGGAGAATAACTACTAAAATGCACTCCTCTCCCAATTTATTGAGGGCCGCCGTGGCTACACAGGGAGTGAGCCCTGATGAGGAGCACAGCCATTTTGCCCCGACAGGGGGGGATGTAAAATTTACCTTGAGACAGGGAAGATGAATGTGCGCAGGCCTTAGTTAAGGTGGTATAAATGTTATTAAAGATATTACCCACACACTGTCCAGTGTGCAGGATGGACCTTATAGTGAGGCCACTGTTTTTTTCTTTGTTGCACCAACGTTGGGGAGGGCTGTCATCAGAGGAAGTGTTAAAGGTGGCATTAAGGGCTATATTAACATAATTAGGGGATTTAACAGAAAGACATAACCAGCAATTGCGAGTAAGATTGGGTTGGGAAGCCTTTAGATCGAGAAATGGAGCATTAAGCATTTGCCAGGGTGGTTTATTGATGGCCAGTTTAGGGGTGGGAGGTGTAAAATTGGGTGTAGCAGGAGCTCCTGATGCATATGCAGACCGATTTAAAGTGAGATGAGTGGCAGGAGAGCTGAGCGAAGGATGGAGAGACAGAACATTAAAAGGAGGGGGTACAGAACTTTATTAGGGCCTATTGCACCGTGGTTTACTTCCACCAGTTCCTTTTTTATAAGCAGGAATGTGCCTGGGTCGGAGCGGGACACATACAGCCTGATTCCCCAGATTTGACCGATGATCCAGGAAGGATCTGTAGGGCTTTGGATGGAAAGAGTGAGATTGGTACAGAGGTTTTTTTTGTTAAATTTTGAAGGAAGGCCAAATGCTGGGTTAAGTGGATGAGTGCATCCGGCGGGGGTGAATTGTACCATGAGGAACTGGTCAGCAATTGGGGGTGACCATCCATTAGCCAATGTTTCGCATCCATAGTGGGCACAATAGTAGTGTGTTGGCTGATTGCAGTACGAACGCCCCTGGGCGGAGCTGGGACAGAGGTAAATATCCTGTATATTGATATATGAGTTACCAAAGTCCCAGAGCGATGGACGATAGAAGAGCTTGCTAATTGGGGCAGTAAATGTAGGAGAGTTAGTGATATTGTTTAGTAAGACTGTAGAATCATCCCATCTATAGAGAGTCCATTTGTAAGATTGATGAGGATTGTCAGTTTCCCCATACACAGTGACAGTAAGGAAGGGCAGGTAGAGGGTGATAAGCTTGAGTGGCGAGAGGCTTAACATGATTGTAACACTAAAGGCTTGTTTGAGCTGTAGCTGGTTAAGGGAAGGGGGGCAAACTTGTGAGCAGGATTTTTTCTTTTTGTTTCTTCCTTCTGACTGTCGGGCATGCATAGGTGAAGCAAGTTGCAGTAAGTCTGGAGCCATCCTGGAAGAAAGAAAAAAGGGAGGGTCTTCTCAGGGAGGGTAGGCCGTACCCTGGAAGAATTATTATTCGGGGGAAGGGGAATTGGGTGGAGAAGGAGATGCATGTGGGGCAAAGCCACTGAATATCTTCTAAGAGTTTTTGGAAATCATTGAGCGTTCGCAGATATGAGAGTCACAGCTGAATGCGCAGTGTTAAAACTTGCTGGTGCCAGAGTTTGAACCCCAGGTAAGAAAAGGGATTGGAAATTTGTAATTTGCTCTCTGAAGACCTCTCGCTGTGAGACTACTAAGGAGGTCTTGAAAGCAAGAATATAACTGTGAAACATTTTGTCCTGCCAACAGGACATCATCCATATAATGGAGAATGTATATCTGTGGCCACAATCATCTGATAGGGTTAACGGCTTCGGCGACAAAATTCTGGCCTAAGGTTGTACTATTTGCCATGCCCTGTGGTAGGACTTTCCATTGAAACCGGGGCATAGGCCCTTGAAAATTGATTTGAGGGACTCTAAAGGCAAAATATTGTCTGTCTTCTGGGTGAAGAGGTATAGAGAAAGAACAAACTTTTAAATCTATAACTATTTTGTGAGAACCGGTAGGGATGGCGACTGGTGAGGGAAGACTGGGCTGTAATGCTCCCATGGGTATCATAGCTTTATTTATGGTGCGTAAGTCTTGTAGTAGTCACCAGTTACCTGATTTCTTCTTTATAACAAAAATAGGAGTGTTCCAAGGGGACTGAGTAGGTTCAACATGGCCGGCATTAAGTTGTTCCTGTACTATCCTTATTGCCGCTAGTGTTTTCTCCTGAGTTAGCGGCCATTGAGGAACCCATACTGGCTCTACGGATTTCCAAGAGATTTTTTCAGCATGGGGTACAGGGATGTCAACAGCCATCAGGCTAAAATTTGGGAAAGCCTGAGTCCCATTTTATCTGTTTTTGGTGCCATGGAGATGGGGTGTTTTATTCCTGATTAGTTTTGCCTAGGTCTTTGCCAGGGAGAAAATTCATTTTGAGCATTTGAGCAGCAACTGTATTATTAGGACTGCACATAAAAACCTGCATTTGGGCTAGGATATCTCGACTCCAGAGACTAATAGGGAGATGGGGTATAACATATGGCACAACTGTACCAGTGTTCCCTTTCTCATTTTCCCATTTTAGGACTTGTGAACTTTGCAGAGGGTCTGTGGCTCTGCCTATTCCACTTAGGCGAGTGGCAGCAGCCGTGAGGGGCCAGACTTAGGCCAGATTTGAGGATATGACCGTGGCATCTTCCCCTGTATCTAAAATTCCTTCACATGATTTACCATTTAGTTAAAGTTTTAGAGTGGGCCGATGATGGGATATTGGCTGTGCCCAAAAGACATCAGAAGACCCAGGCCCTTCTGTGGGTCGCTAGAGGCTTTTGAAATTTGAGTTGATATGTTGGAGGGGGAGTATTATGAGCTGTGCTATTCGAGTGCCCTGAGGAATAGGGATAAGATTGTTTGAGGTGGCTGCAATTATTTGTATTTCACCTTTAAAGTCATTGTCCAGTATTCCCAGAACTATTTGTATTCCACGCAGGGCAGCACTGGTCTACCTAAAATGAAACCAAAGGTATTTGGGGGCAGTGGTCCATAAACTCCTGTTGGTATGATGAGAGGACTATTTTCTGAAATTAATATTGATTCGGAGGTGGCACAGAGGTCCATTTCTGCACTCCCTGCTGTTGCTCTCCATAAGTCTGAGAAACGGCAGCATGGTTTATGGTTGGGACCGCAGGCACTGCGGTGGGGGATGGATGTAGAAACCGTATTGCCCCTGGGTTTGTCTTGAGTGGGGCCTGGGGCAGGTCCCATTGGGAGTTTCCCTGGGGTTTAGGCTTGAGGGGTTGGCCATTTATGTCTGTTTGAGAGTGGCATTCAGAAGCTCAATGGAATCCTTTCTTACAGTGAGGGCAAATGGATGGCAATAACGGTGGTCTGATGACTGTGGGTAGGGGAGGTTTAGCCCGTGGCACAGGACAATTCTTTGAAAAATGTCCAGGTTGTTTACAGTTGTAACACGTTGGAGATTTGGGCTCTACTGTAAATTTCTGAAGGGCGGCACCGATAGCTATTCCCAGTGTTTGAGTGGGTCCGATATTAGAACAAATTTTTATGTAATTATTAAGATCGGTACAGCGAAAAGGGTGGATAGCTGCTTGACAGGCAGCGTTAGCATTTTCATAGGCTAGGTGTTTGATAAAGTCACTTTCATTTTCGCTAGCCCCAAACAAACGTTCAGCCATGCTTTGTAGGCAGCTGAGGAAGTCACTGTATGGTTCATGCAGCCCCTGTCTGAGTTTAGCAAGAGAGGAACTGGCAGTGGACTTTTACGGAAGTTTTTTCCATGCTCTGAGCACAGACGTTTGTACTTGCATAAGGAAACCTGGGGGGAATTGAGCTTGCTTATTATTTTGATGATAAGGGCTCTGCCCTAAAAATGTATTTAAAGTCCAATTTTTGGAGGCGGGTTTTTGAGCATTGCATGTGGCATATTTTTTACAATACTCTTCATATTCCAGTTTCCATAATAGGAAATTGCTGCTAGACAGGGCGGTTCTAGACAGGTGTGACCAATCGTTAGGAATAAGTTCCTTTTCACTGATATTTTCTAAAAAGGCGAGCATGAAAGGGACATAATCATTCACTGCCTTCTTCAGTTTTTCTAAATGTTTTAAGCTGAGTTTTTTATACTTGGCCATGGAAGTGGTACTATCATCTCCCTGCTCATTTTCACTGGAATTATGGGCCTCTGACTCATTACCTTCTTCGCTTTCACTGCTAGAGCCGCCATTTTGGGAATCAGCGACGCCATTTCGGTAGCCAGCGCGAGAGGTAGTGGGTTGAGTTTGACTGCGTGTGACCGGGAAAGTGGAAGTGTGGTGGGTGTAATGGGGGCACGATGAGGGGACATTCTCTGGGAGCGCAAGTGCTGCGATACTTTGGGATGCTGAGTGGAGGTCAGCGAGCATGTTGACAGCCCGCAGACGCTCCTGCTGAAAGGCTTCCTTGAAATTATCGGCGTGTAGCCAGAGAATTTCCATGGCCTCTTATAGGGCGTGGAACTGAGGCAGGGATGTAACTGGGTAAAATTGAGGACATGGTGGTTGTGAAATTGCAGGCATAAGGAGGTGGCCAGAATGGGGGAAGGGAATTACCCTGCAAAAGGAAAAAGGTTTCAGCCTTTGTTTCATTTCTACACTGATTGGATAATAAACCAGCCTGATTGATGGGGGTGTTTGGTCTGCTTTTATTTGGGTCCCCCCTACACTGAGCAGGCAATGAGCCAACCTGACTGACAGGGGTGTTTGGTTTACTTCTACTTGGGTCCTCATTAAGAGATTTCTCAGGTATTTCAGACATGTCAATGATTACTGAGTTGTTTTCTCAAGCGGGGCAAGAGTGCTCTTTTAAAACTTCTTCCCCTTCTCTACAGAGTTTTTGAATGTCTGGGGCAAAGGAGTGGATTTTTAGAATTTCATTAAAGAGGTTCCAGTAGGTGAAGGTGGTGACGGGTATCTTTTCAGGACCAAAAGTTCGATAGTATTCTTTTAGACAATCTCCGAACCTAAGCCAGCATCTATGATCTATAGTAAATTCCCGAGGGAACCAAGGGCAAATTCTTAGTAGAAAATCAAAGATATACGTAAAATCTTTTTTCTTAACTCTAGTTCCCCATGTCTTGAGCGATTGTTTGTCCTGACTAACATATAATTCATGTTGGGAGGTTGCTTGTCCCATAATGGGGATGGGGGCTTACCTTTACTTCTTTTCTCTTTTCTTTCTTTGTTTCACCAACACTGATCAACAACTGAATGGATCTGTCTCACGAGCGAGTCTCTCGTGGCGATCCCGGTTGCAGTGAGTGTGAGAGCTCTCTCTCCTTGAGTGCGGTGTTCTCCTCACAGAGTTTGGGACCCACGTTGGTGCCAGTTGTCCCAGCCCACGGGACAGTCAACTGGGGCTCCAGCTCCTATGAGGGAAGAATGGTATGGGACAAGAGACATGAAGAACGACAGCAAGACAGGATTCTGATCAAGTTGCCAAAGTTTATTGAAGAGGCAGGGTATATATACTCTAAAGGAACAGGGGGTTTCTAATAAGGATGGGTGGTGGTTTAGGATTGGTGGATGCTGTTGCTAGAGTAAGTGGAGGCTGTGGAGGTTAGTGCTTTTGGCGCGAACTTTGGGCGCGAACTATTCTTTTGGGGCAAACTAGCAAAGAAGAAGTCTAATTATAGCTTAAGCTGTTGTATTAACCCTGGCAGCCGTGTTGCATGTTACCGGCATCGCTGAAGGTGAATAGACATGCCACCTTCATTGTCCCCAACAGTCTAAGAGCAATGGAATAAATGGAAGAGGAAAAAATTAGAATAGAATGAGAAAGGATTGCCACCTCAGTTAAGAGTCTTCATTATAAAAGTTCACCAGACACCACGTACATCCCAGATGAGGGCAATGGATAACCTTTCCATGTAAAATGAAATCGAACTTCTGCATTGGATCCAAAAAGGGATAGCACGGGTGGAGCGTGGCACACCAAAATCCAGGTTATCCTGCCAATTCAGTACCAGAGAAAAGGGCCAGCATTCGTTTCCCTTTTACTGGCCAGTCTTGTCTTCATTTAGCTCCATCAAAGAAGGGACCTTAGATGGGTGTGACCCAAAACCTTTTGCAGACTAATTATTCAGACTTTGGGGGCATGGAGAATGCACTGTTTGGAAAGGAGATCAGCAAGAGATAAAGCAGTGCTAAAAACAGTAAAGAAGAGAACAACGCAATCATGGAGGACAGAATTCAAGCTGTGATTTCCTAGTGTAGTGTGGAGTGCTGCTTTTTGAAAATTGGAACATAAAGAAAACTCCACTCACCAACTCAGGATTATGTGGGGAAATTTAAAACCCAAGAGACTGCACTGCTGACCCAGGCTGTACAACCAACTAGCCAGTTATGTTGAAGTCAGAGTATGAAAGGGCATTTTAAACGTAAAGTATAGTCAGTGGCTGGTGGAAAAAATGCTATACATTTTCTCATAATCTGTCAGAAAGAATCCAACCTCTGTGGAGTCATGCAAGGAATAGAGGTTTGAGAATCCTGACCAACAGCATAAAAGGTTTTTTTTTTTTTAATTATAGATTCTGTTATAATTATACCTTAAAAAAACAAGAATGTGTTCCATTGGAGGTGAAAATTAACTCTACGTAAGCTTACAATGATGGTATTCTCTCATAGAGCAATCTGGAGAATTTAAAATTGAAAAAAGAAACTTTAAGCCTTTGTTAAAGTATACATGTTTTAAAAAATGGATTATTTGTTTTGCTATAAAAATAAATCCTGACTTAAGCAGAAAGAATTTTTCCCCATACACTGTCAGTGTTAATTTGAAAGGAAAGATTTTAGCCCATTAAATATAAAACTCTGGAAAAATAAAAGGCTTCAAATAGAAGAGTTCATGTGGCATACATATTTTACCTTAACTTTTAGACTAGAGTTTCTTCCCAATAATTATTGGAATAATATTAAACAACTTGAACTCGAGGAAAAAAAATGGGAGGACAAGAAATGCTTCTCACTGATGACAACTTTTTTGAATAATCACAATTTTAATTCAATAATTGAGAGGATATCATTTTACATGACTTCACAATTCTGCACTGAATGTTTACATCACTCGGGGTATTGTTTCAAGGAAACATTTCTGATTTTCTGGACACAATTGGGCTGTTCCCGATGGCAGAGAGATTGTGATACAGGTGTCCATATATGTATACCTGCTTTAAGACATATTGTAATTTTTGAGAAGGTATTGGAAACATTTTCAAAAAAATTTTTGCAAAGAAACAGATTGACATATACAAATATGAAACCATTGAACTACTGTACAAATAACTTACAGACTCCAAAATTCTCCTATGGCTTTTGAAGGATCATGCCAACACACAGAAAGGAAAACCTGACGTGTATGGTCCACAAGGTGAGAAAGAGTGACTCAACTGTTTACAAGTTATCAGGGTAAGAGGAAAGGTTCTGAAAGTCATGGACCAAACTCATCCAGCAGAGGGTACCGTACTCCCTTCTATGATTGGGAGATTAAAATCCTTGATAATGAAGCAACACTAAAGGAAGGTGACTTTAGGGAAATAGGTAATTAAAAAACTTCATATTTGTTTCTCCGCACTCTCTTTCACTTAATATATATTTTAGTGATGCATATCAATCATACATGAACACACAAATGCTGAAGCCGATCCAAAATCTCAATCTTGGAATATTAATGGGCATGAAAACTAACAGTGGTCCAGTACACACATCTCCAGGAGATCATTGAAATGTGATTCCTTTTTTAAAAATTGCCCAAAGAATCTTTAAAATATGACTAATGCCTATTATTCATGGTTCAACTCATGTATACAATTTCAGACATCCCCACGACTTTTAAAACAAGTCTGTTTCATTAATACGTATTAAACCACAATCTTACTTATCAAATATGTACATTCCCTGGTGCGTCATATTTTCACAGAGGTGTGCATTCTTCTCTTCAATCATTATTAAACGTTTTCAACAGCTCTTTAAGAATTAAAATAAATAAAGAGAATCCAGAAGCATAAATAAAATATTATTCACCTCTCAATCTATTTGTTGACACTGCCATACAAAGGTGCATTTCTCACCATCCTTGAAAAAAATTTTCCGTTTATCTTTCATTTTTTTTACTAACTCATCCCATAGTGCATAACGCGGGAAAAGTGAACAATGCGTGGCTGTGTTAAAGCTTTTGAAAGAATTTAAATTATCGACCAAAAAGTATATTAGATTGAAAGAAAATGTTGATTTGAAAAGGGATTTTGGGAATATTAGTTTTAATATGATCAGTCATAAAAAAGATTTAAGAAGGCTCAGACACATGTAAAGGAAAATAATCAGTCATATTTAGGGGAAATAAATAATAACAAAATTTTAATTACTCTCTTCCATGGCAAATAGTGGATCTTATAATCTCTACGGGAGAAATAAATTTTTGTTTTATCATGCAGTTTACTTTGAGGGATTCATTATTTCTTAGTAAAAAAATGTCCTCTTTGTAAAGTGCTCACTTACACTTTGGCTAAATTACCACACATAACAAGATCTCTTGGAATACCATATAATTTCCTACTAGAGATCTAAGAGCAATGGAATTAAGGCAGAGGAAAAATTTAGAATAAAATGAGAAAGGATTGCCCCCTCAGTGAAGAGTCTTCATTATAAAATATCGCTAGACACCACGTATATCCCAGATCAAGGCCATGGATAACCTTTCCATGTAAAATGAAATTGAACTTCTGCATTGGATTCCAAAATGTCTCACAGGGGTGGAGCATTTTAACACTAAAATCCTGGTGATCCTGCCAATGCAGTCCCATGAAAAATGGCCAGGATTCCTTTCCCTGTTACTGGCCTGGCTTGTCTTCTTTCTGCTCTTCTAAAGCAGGGACCTTAGCTGGATGTGCCACAAACACTTCTGCTGGATAATTATTTGGACGTTGGATGTATGGAAGAAAGGTCTGTTTGTGAAAGACAGCAGCAGGAGAGAAGGCATTGCTGAATACAGAAAAGAGGTGAGCAATGGAATCTTGAAGAATGGCAAACAAGTGCTGATTCCTCTGTACAGTGTGCTGCAGTGCTGGTTGAAAATTAAAAAAGAAAGAAACCTCCAATAAGCTACACAGGAGTATGTGGAAAAATTAAAGACACTTCCCATAAAAACAACTATCTAGATATGTTGAAGTCAGGGTATGAAAATGTATTTTAAACATAAAATATAGTCAGTGGCTGGTGGAAAAAAAATTCAAAAATATTTACACATGGACTTTCAGAAAGTTTAAAACACATGTGGAGTCCTGCTGGGAATAGAGGTTTGACAATTCTGACCAACTGCATAAATGTTTGTTCCTTTTTAATTTATAGATTCTATTATAACTATATATTAAGGAAAACAAGAATGTGTCCAATTGGATGTGAAAATGAGCAATAAGTCAGAATAGAATGACAATGTTCTCTCATAGAGTAATTGGGATTATTTAAAATACAAAAAAATAAATTTAAGACTTCATTAAAACATACATTTAAAAGAATGGTTAATACTATATTATGGTATATAAATCAATCTTTACTTAAGCAAAATGAATTTTTCCCCAACCCTGTCAATGTCAATTGGAAAGGAAAGTTTTTAGTCCTTTTAAATAGTAAACTCTGTAAAAATAAAAGACCACAGATACAAGAGTTACTGTGGAATGCATATGTTACATAAAATTTTGGACTATATTTTCTTCTTATTATTTATTGGAATATATTTAAACTACTCTAACTGGCAGAAAAATAATGGGAGCACAAGAAATGTTTCTCACTGATTCTCCCTTTTGGAATAATCACAATTTTGAATTGATAATTCAGAGGACCTCTTTTTACATGACTTCATGAGTGTTTATTCAATGTTACCAGGTCCTGGATATTTTTTCAAGGAAACCATTCCTGATTTTCAAGACATTATTGGGCTGTTGTTGATGGTGCAGAGATTGTGATGCAGGTGTCCATATATAAATATCTGCTCCTTTGTCATATTGTAATTTTTTGAGAATTATTGGGAAAAAATCAAAATCATTCTTACCAAGAAACATATCCACATATACACAAATGAAACCAAGGAACTAGAGTAAAACTATCTCCCAGCGTACAAATTTCTCTTCTGGCTTATGAAGGACCTTGCCAACACCCAGAAATGCAAAAGGGACTTGTAAGGTCCCAAGGTGGGAAAGAGTGACTCGACTGTTTACAAGATATCATGTAGAAGAGGAATGGTTCATAAAAATCAATGTTCTAATTACTTCCTCTGCCCTTGATTCCATAGCTCTTATGATCTCTATTTGGAAATAATACGGTTTTCCAATAGATCTTGTTATGTGTGGTAATTTAGGCAAAGGACCTGTGAGCACTTTACAAAGAGGACATTTTTTACTTAGAAAGAATGAATGCCTGTTGGGGACGATAATGGCAGCATGTTCAACTTCAGCGATGCCGGCAACTTGGAACATGGCGCCTGAGTTGAAACAACAACAGCCGAAGCTAATTAGCCTTCTTCCAGGAAGTCATAGGCAGCTAGCGCCAAAAGCCCTAGCAACTCACTCCGAAAGCCCTAACCCCTCCCTAGCAGCAGCGACCACCAATCCTAGAATGCCACCCGTCCTCTGTAGCCACCCCCTCTTCCTTTAGCATATATACCCTGCCTCTTCAATAAACTTTTGCAGCTTGATCAGAATCATGTCTTGCTGCCTTCCTTCATGTCTCTTGTCCCATACCATTCTTCCCTCGCAAGAGCCGGTGCCCCAGGTTGATCGTCCCATGAGCTAGGACAACTGAGTCCACAGGGCCGGACTCTGCGAGGAGGAGAACACCACACTCGAGGGGAGAGCACTCTAACACTCACCGCAACTGAGATCACCGTGAGGGACTTGCTAGCGAGACGGATCCGTTCAGCTGTTGATTAGTGTCAGCGAAACAAGGAAAGAAAAGAAAAGAAAAGAAAAGGGAAGCCCCCACCCCCATCATGGGAAAAGCAACTTCTCAACATGAATCAAACAATCGCTCAAGGCACGGGGAACTAGAGTTAAGAAAAAAGATCTCACGTATTTCTTTGTATTCCTATTAAGCCGCCCTATCCTGCGGAGATTTCCTATTATGGAAATCAGATTATGAAAAGCTTGCAAAAAGTTTGCCACACGCAATGCTCCAAAAACTGCCTCCAAAAAATGGATTGTAAATAAATTTTTAGGTCAAAGCCCTTATCATCAGAACGATAAGCAAGCTCAGTTCCCCCCAGGGCTCCTGGCGCAAGTACAAATGGCTGCACTCAGAGCATGGAAAAGACTTCCGCAAAAGGGCACCACCACTTCCTCTATTGCCAAAATCAGGCAGGGGCCCGATGAGCCGTATAGTGACTTCTCAGCTGCCTGCAATGGAGAAATTTGTTTATTGGTACAAACTTTAACTCCCTATCAAATTGAATCAGGAGATAGAATAGCTCAACTTCTTTTGTTACCGTATTGTAAACCTCCTTTGAAATGTGCAGAAGAATTTGGTTCCATTGGGCATAAAGTTTTTTGGCAAACAACAATTGGAGAAGAAAGGCCTGAAATTACCATAAAAATAAATAGAAAGATAAGTTTAGGATTGGTGGATACCGGGGCTGATGTCTATATCATTGCTAAAAGATATTGGCCACAAGCTTGGACTTTGCAAAAGGTGCCTAAAGTTTTCAGTGGCATTGGAACAATGACAGATGTTTACCAGAGTACACAGATATTTAAGGTAGAAGGTCCAGAAGGAACAGAGGCTGCATAAACAACTCACCTCTTCTAGAGCTGTTGACGTAGAGTGATGAGTCTTACTCAATTTATCTCAATCAATCTCACAACAGACTACTTAATGACAAATGGCATATTTGTCATGGGCTTACAGAGGTTGTGTTGTTTAATGATTCCTATGGAATTGTAAAGGATCGGGCCCTTATAGGGATGCCAAAACCTATTAAAAACACAACCATATCTTGGTTCATTAATAATTCAACCATAATCACAAATGATAGTAATCCTTATTTCTGGAATTTTGGTAATACAGCATTTACTAACAGCTCAATAATTGGAAAATTCAAGGGAGATATATCCCACAACCATGGGACACTAAACTTAACAAAACTCAAAGTTATTTGTGGAAATTATTTTTGGAACTGTTCCAATCTCACCCTCTCTCTTCATAGACCTGCAGATTCCTCCTGGACCTTCGGTCATACCTGGGGTATCCGGCAGTATATTTCAGGCACCGACCCTGGCAACTTCCTTCATATATAAAAGGAACTTGTAGAAGCGCCACCCCCCAGTCCATGGGTCCTAATAAAGTCCTGGAACCCCTGGTCAACCCAGTCCCCCTGCCACCAATCTCACTTCAAGCCAGGCTACAAATGCAACAGTTATGTCCGCTACACCCAAAGCTACCTCTCTTAATTCTTATCCAAGTATCATTAGCCCACTCTGGCAAATAATTAACGCTACCTTCCTTGAACTCAACGCTACCCAACCCAATTTTACTCTCAATTGCTGGTTATGTCTTTCTGTTAAACCCCCTTATTATGATGCTATAGCCCTTAATGCCACCTTTAATACTTCCTCTAATGACAACCCTTCACAATGTCAGTGGAAAAAAGACAAAACCAGTGGCCTCACCATACAGTCCATCCTGCACACTGGACAATGCGTGGGTAATGTCTTTAATAACATTTCTGCCACCTTAACTAAGGCCTGTGCACATTCATCTCCCCCGTCCCAAGGAAAATTTTATATTCCCCCTGCTGAGGCAAAATGGCTGTGCTCCTCATAAGGGCTCACTCCCTGTGTAGCCACGACAGCCCACAATAAATTGGAAGAGGTGTGAGTCTTAGTAGTTATTCTCGCGCATATTCTTTACCATCGCAAAGAAGACCTCTATCTACATTGGGACACGCAACTTTCTGTCACTATAACTAGACCAAAAAGAGAAATTATTACAGCTGTTACCATCGCTTCTCTTTTAGGTATTGCCGGCCTAACCACCGGAACTGCTTCTGTCATCCTCCAACAACAAGGCCTTTCTCACCGAAGAGCTGCAGTAGACAAAGACTTACCCCGCATTGAGCCCTCTATCACCCATCTTGGAAAATCCCTTACATCCCTATCGGAGGTTGTTCTACAGAATAGGAGGGACTTAGACCTACTTTTCCTTAAACAAGGAGGGCTTTGTGCTGCACTGGGTGAGGAGTGTTCCTTCTACACTGACCATTAAGGAATAAATAAGGATTCCATGGCCAAACTTAGAGAAGGGATAGCAAACCACAAGCACGAGCGGGAAGCCCAAGGAGGCCTCTCTTGGGGATTCAACACATTCCTCCCTTATCTACTCCCTATATTAGGCCCAATAATAACCCTCTTCCTTGTCATATCCTTTGCACCTTGGGCCATAAAAAAAATAGTTCAGCTAATTAAGGATCAGGTTGCTTCTGTCCTAGGCAAGCCCTAGCCAATTATCATTGGCTCCACCTCGCTAACCAAGGTATAAATCCCGAGTACTTAGGTGCTGCCCAACCTGAAGGGTAAGAAACCACCTCCTACGGGAACAGCATATAACTAAAAAATATGTTACTAACTTTTGCTATGATTGGTACCGCTGGGTGCTAGGCAAAGCACTGCAAAGGAGGGCCAAATAACAATCAAAGGCCATTTTTGAGCTCCTTGAGTAATATGCCTCATTTTCATAGGGATTCACTCTGCAAAAATCCCCCTCCCCTAAAAAACAGAGCCACAAAAAATTTGGGGAATGAGGCCACTATTTCCCCCAGCAGGTTAACGCCAAAAGGATGCATAATATGCATCCCTCCTCCATCCTTTTGAAAAACAAATGGAGAAGATATTGGGGATGATAATGGCAGCATGTTCACCTTCTGCGATGCCAGCAATAGGGAAAATGGCTGCCTGGGTAGAAACAACAACAATCTAAGCTAATTAGTCTTCTTACTGGAAATCATAGTCAGCTGACGCCAAAAGCCTTCACAACTCGCCCCAAAAGCCCTAACCCCTCCCTAGCAACAGCGACCACGAATCCTAGACCACCACCCATCCTTAGTAGCCACCCCTTCTTCCTTTAGCATATATACCTTGCCTCTTCAATAAACATTTGCAGTTTGATCAGAATCCTGTCTTGCTGTCTTCCTTCGTTTCTCTTGTCCCATACCATTCTTCCCTCGCAAGAGCCGGCGGCCCTGTTAGATCGTCCCGCGGGCCAGGACAAATGCCTCAAAGTAAACTGCACGATTAAACAAATATATTTTTCACCGGTCAAGAATAAAATGTCCACTGAATGCGTGCCAGATTACAGTCTCCATACTGAAGAAATACAAAAAGAAGTCCAATTTAGAGAAATAGGTAATTCCAAAACTTCATATATGTCTCTCTCCCCCTGCTTTCCCTTAATATATATTTTTAGTGATGCATGTCAATCATACACGAACATATATAAACCTGACGCCGAGAGTAGAAATCTCATCATAAGAAAATAAAGGGGCATAACTAACAAGTAATAGTCGTCCCATACACACATCTACAGTGGAAACTTGAATTGTGAATCCCTTTTAAAAAATTGGCAAGAACAACTTTAAAACATGACTAAGACCTAGTAGACACTGCCATGCAAAGGTGCTTTTCTCAGCATCCTTGAACACCTTTTCCCGTTTTTCTCTCATTTATCTTAATAAATCATCCCATAGTTCATCATGTGGACAAAGTGAAAAATGCATGGCTTTTTTAAAGCTATTGAAAAGACTTTATTTTAAAATTATGAATGGAAACGTATGTTAGATTGAAAGAGAATATTGATTTGAAAAGGGATTTTAGGTAAGATTAGATTTAATATAATCAATCTTAATAAAGATTTAAGGAGGCACAGGCACATGTAAAGGAAAATAATCAGTTTGATTTTAGGGAAATAAATTATTAAAAAAAATTTAATTATTTTATTCCCCATGAAATTGTGTAAGTTATAATTTCAAGAGGTGAAATAAATTTTTGTTCATCGTGCAGTTTGCATTGAGGCATTCATTCTTTCTGAGTAAAAAACGTCCCCTTTGTAGAGTGCTCACACGTCTTTTGCCTAAATTACCAAACATAACATGATCCCTTGGAAAACCATATTTTTACCAACTAGAGATACTCAGAGCAATGGAATCAAAGGCAGAGGAAGAAATAAGAATAGAATGAGAAAGTATTGCCATCTCAATGAAGAGCCTTCATTATCCAATGCCACCAAACACCACATGTATACTACATCAGGGCAATGGGAAAACTTTATATGTAAAATAAAATCATACTTCAGCAAAGGATTCCAAAGCAGCTCGCAAAGGCAGAGTGTGGAACACCAAATTCCTGCTCATCCAGCCAATGCAGTCCCAGGAAAAATGGACAGGATTCATTTCCCGGTTCCTGGCCAGTCTTGTCTTATTTCTGCTCTTCCAAATCAGGGACCTTAGCGTTGTGTGTCACCAACAATTTAACAGTCTAATTATTTGGACCTTTTGGGCAGGGAGAAAGGGATGTTTGGAGAAGATAGCAGCAGGAGAAATGGCACTGCTAAAAACAGAAATGAGGAGAAAAATGGAATCCTGGAGGAAAGAATCCAAAGTCAGATTTCCTTGTGCAATGTAGTATGGGGCTTTTTTGAAAATTGTGAAAGAAAGAAAACTCCTCTAGACACCTCAGTAGTATGTGGAAAAAATGAAATCACAAGAGTCTTCACTACAGACACTGCCAATACAACCAACTAGCCAGAGGAGTTGAAGAAGGGTATGAAAGTGTATTTTTAAACATAAAGTATCATCAGTGGCTAGTGGAAAAGTGCAATAATATTTTCTTATGATCTATCAAAAAGATTCCAACAACTGTGGTTTCATACTGGGGGATAGAGGATCGAGTATCCTGTCTGACTGCAGAAAAGTTTTGTTTTTTTTTTAAGTTATAGACTCTGTTTGAAATATATATTAAGGAAAATAAGATTGAAGCCAATTGGAGGAGAAAACTAGCTATAAGTCAGATTAGAATGACAGTGTCCTCTCAGAGAATAATGTGGAGTATTTAAAATAAAAAATAATAAATTTTAATTCTTCGTTAAAACAAACATTGTAAAGAATGGTTATTTATATATTTTGGTATATAAATCGACCCATCCATAGGAAATAAGGATTTTTCCCCTTACCCTGTTCAATGTTAATTAGAAAGGAAAGACTTTAGCCCTTTTAAAGAGTAAACTGTGTAATATAAAATGCTACAAATAGAGAGCTCCTGTGGAATGCATATTTTACCTTAAATTTTTGAATAGATTTTCTTCCTAATACTTCTTGAAATAATATTACACTATTCTAAAAGGCAGAAAATAATAGGAGCACAAGAAATATTTCTCATAGATTCTTCGTTTTCAATAACCACAATTTTAAATTGATAATTCAGAGGAACTCTTTTTACATGACCTCTGGATTCTTTACTGAATGTTTAGAAGGCTCTGCCTTTTTTTTCAAGGAACACATTGCTGATATTTGTGACATCATTAGGCTGTTGTCCTTGGAACAGAGATTGTGAGGCAGGTGACCATAGACAATTACCTGTGATTTTAATATATTTTTATTTGTGAGAATGTATTGGAAGAAAAATCAATATCATTCTTACAAAGAAACAGATCTCCACATAAGAATTGAATCCAAGGAACTACAGTACAAGCATCTCCCAGCCTCCAAAAGTGTCCTATGGGTTATGAAGGACTTTGCCAACACCCAGAAGGGCAAAACTGAACTGTAAGGTCCACAATGTGAGAAAGAGTGCCTCAACAGTTTACAAGTTATCATGTGGAAGAGAAATTGTTCATAAAAGTCAAGGACATATTGCATCAAGCAGAGGGTACTGCCCTCCATTCTATGCATGCCTGTTTACAACCTCTGATAATGAAGAAACACAAAGGAAGACGACTTCAGAGAAATAGGTAATTCCAAGCTTCATATTTGAATCTCCCCACCCTCTTTCTCATAATATATATTTTTAGTGATGCATATCAATCGTTTCTGAACATACATAAACCTGACACCACTAACAGAAATCCCAACCTTAGAAAATATAAGGGCAAAACAACTAATAGTAGTCTCATACACATATCTCCAGCAGAACCTTGAATTTTGATTCTTTTCTTAAAAATTGGCCAGAGCATCTTTAAACCTGACTAATGCCTATTATCCATGGCTCAAATTATGTGTACAATCCCAGACATCTCCACAATTAAAAAACAAAAAAGGCCCTTTTATTAAATCATATTAAAACGCTATATGACTTATCCAATGTATACCATACCTGGTCCTTCGTATAATCACAGAGGTGTGCATTCTCCTCTTCAATCATTTTTAAATGTTTCCAAGTTACTGGCCAATCTTGTCTTCTATCTGCTCCTTGAAAGCAGAGACCTTAGCTGGGTTTGGCCCAAACCCTATTGCAGACTAATTATTCAGACCTTGGGGGCATGGAGAATGCACTCTTTGGAAATGCGGGAAGCCAGAGAGAATCCACTGCTAAAAACAGTAAAGAGGAGAACAATGGAATCATGGAGGAGAGAATCCAAGCTGTGATTTCCTTGTGGAGTGTGGTGTGCTGCTTCTTGATAATTGGAACAGAAAGAAAACTCCACTCACCAACTCAGGATTATGTGGGAAACATTAAAACCCAAGAGACTTCACTACAGACCCAGCCTATACAATTAACTAGACAGATATATTGAAGTCAGGGTATGAAAGTTCATTTTAAACATAAAGTGTAGTCAGTGGCTGTTGGAAAAGATTCTGCTATACTTATGCATTAAATAAAACAAGAATGTGTGCCATTGGGGGTAAAAATTAACTATACATCAGATTACATTGATGATATTCTCTCATAGAGCAATTTGGAGAATTTAAAATTAAAAAAAAAAATTAAGACCTCATTAAAAATTATATGTTTCAAAAAATGGATAATTATAGGTTTTTTTATAAAAATAAATCTTTACTTAGGCACAAAGTATTTTTCCCATATACTGTCAGTATTAATTGGAAAGGAAAGATTTTTGCTCTCAAATGTTAAACTCTGTAAAAATAAAAGGCTACAAATAGAAGGGTTCCTGAGGCATGCAAATTTTACCTTAATTTTTGGGCTAGTTTTTTTCTAATAATTTTTTAAATAATAATAAATTACTCTGGCAGAAAAATAATGGGAGGACAAGAAATGTTTCTCACTGATGGCTCCTTTTTTGAATTATCAGAATTTTAAATCAATAATTCAGATTACATCTTTTTACATGACTTCAGGATTCTTTACTGAATGTTCAGATCAGTCAGGATTATGTTTCTTGGGAAAGATTCCTGATTTTCTGGACATCATTGGGCTGCTCCTGATGGTGGAGAGAATATGATGCATGTATCTGTATATGAATACCTGCTCTTTTCACATATTTTAATTTTTGAGAATAATTTGAAAAAAATTTCAAAAAAATTCTTAAAAAGATACAGATCATCATAGAAAAAATGGAAAGCAAGGAATTAGACTACAAATAGCTTACAGCCCCAAAATTATTCTATGGCTTATGAGTGACCTTGCCAACACCCAGAAGTTAAAAAGGCTCCTGTATGATCCAGAAGGTTAGAAAGAGTGACTCAACTATTTACAAGATCTCCGGGTAAGAAGCATGGATCTCCCAAGTGAAGGACCTATTCCATCAAGCAGATGGCACCACCTTCCATTCTATGCATGCCGATTACAACCTCTGATACTGAAGAAACACAAAAGGAAGACCACTTTATGGAAATAGGTAATTCCAAAGTTTCATATTTGTCCTTCTCCACCCTATTTCTCTTAATATATATTTATAGTGATGCATATCAATCATACATGAGTATAAATAAACGTGAGGCTGAGAGCAGAAATCTCAACCTTAGAAAAAAAAGGGGCATAACACCTAACAGTGGTCCCATATACACATTTCCTGCAGAACAATGAATTGTGATTCCTTTTTTAAAAATTAGTGAAAGCATCTTTAATACATGACTAATGCCTATTATCCATGGCTCAACTCCATTGTACAATTCCAGACATCCCCACGATTTTTAAAACGTTTGTTTTATTAATACATATTAAATCACTATATTTCTTATCCAAGGAGTACATTCCTGGTCTTTCATATAATCACAGAAGTGTGCATACTTCTCTGCAATCATTATTAAATGTTTTCAACAGCTCTTTAAGAATTTTAATATATAAAGTGAATCCAGAACAATAAATAGAATATTATTCACCTCTCAATGCATTTGTTGACACTGCCATGCAAAGGTGGTTTTCTCACCATATTGTGTGTGCTGTGTGTGCTGTGTGGGGTATGTGTGTTGTGTATTTTGTTTGTTGCATATTGTGTGTTGTGTGTGTTCTGAGGGGTATGTGTGGTGTGTGTGTTGTGTGCAGTGTGTGTGTTGTATGCTGTGTATTTTGTGTTTTGTGTGTGCTGTGTGAGGTATGTGTGTTGTATATTGTGTGTGTTGTGTATTGTGTGTGTTTTGTGTGTTTTGTGGGGTATGTGTGTTGTGTGTGTTGTGTTTTGAGTGTGGTTGTGTGTTTAGTGTGTGTTGTGTTGGGTATGTTTGTTGTGTATTGTATGTGTTGTGTGTTGTGTGTATTGTGTATTGTGTGGGGTATGTGTTGTGTGTGTTGTGTGCATTGTGTATTGTTGAGGGGTATGTGTGTTGTGTATTGTGTGTGTTTTGTTTTTTTTCAGTGATGTGTGTTGTGTGTGTTGTGTATTGTGTGGGGTGTGTTTTGTGTATGTATTATGTTTTTCAACAGATCTTTAAGAATTATAATAATTAAACAAAATCCAGAACAGTAAATAAAATATTATTCAGCTCTCAATTCATTTGTTGACACTGCCATGCAAAGGTGCTTTTCTCAGCATCCTTGAACAACTTTATCCGTTTCTCTCTCAGTTATCTTAATAACTCATCCAAATGTGCATCATGTGGACAAAGTGAAAAATGCATGGCTTTTTTAAAGCTATTGAAAAAACTTTTTTTTAAAATTATGAACGGAAACATATATTAGATTGAAAGAGAATGTTGATTTAAAAAGGGATTTTAGGAAAGATTAGACTTAATATAATCAAACATACTAAAAATTTAAAGAGGCACAGGCACATGTAAAGGAAAATAATCAGTCTGATTTTAGGGAAGTAAATTATTAAAATTCTTAATTATTTTATTCCCCATGAAATTGTGGAAATTATAATCTCAAGGGGTGAAATAAATTTTGGTTTCATCGTGCAGTTTCCATTGAGGCATTCATTCTTTCTGAGGAAAATGTCCCCTTTGTAAATTGCTCACACGTCCTTTGCCTTAATAACAAAACATTACAAGAATCCTTGGAAAACCATATTATTTCCAACTAGAGATACTCAGAGCAATAAAATCAAAGGCAGAAGATAAAATTAGAATAGAATTAGAAAGTATTGCCATCTCACTGGAGACTCCTCAATATCAAAGGTGAACAAAGACCACATATATACTACATCATGGCAATGGGAAACTTTTGCAAGTAAAATAAAATCATACTTCAGTAATGGATTCCAAAAGGGCTACCAGGGGGTAAGTGTGGCACACCAAATTCCTGGTTATCCTGCCAATGCAGTCCCATGAAAAATGGACAGGATTCATTTCCCAGTTACTGGCCAGTCTTGTCTTCTTTCTGCTCTTCCAAAGCAGGGAACATAGCGTTATGTGTCAACAACACTTTTTTCAGTCTAAATATTTGGACCTTGTGGTCAGGGAGAAAGGGACATTTGGAAAAGACAGCAGCAGGAGAGATGGTACTGCTAAAAACAGAAAAGAGGAGAAAAATGGAATACTGGAGGAAAGAATCCAAACTAGGTTTTCCTTGTGCAGTGTGGTATGGGTCTTGTTTGAAATTTGGGAAAGAAAGATATCTCCTCGAGCCACCTCAGGAGAATGTGGAATAAATGAAATCACAAGAATCTTCAATACACACAATGCCAATACCTCCAACTAGACGGATATGTTGAAGAAATATATGAAAGTGAATTTTAAACATAAAGTATGTTCAGTGGCTAGAGGAAAAATGCCATAATACTTTCTCATGATCTGTGAGAAAGATTCCAACACATGTGGTGTCAATCTGGGGGATAGAGGTTTGAGTATCCTGACTGACGGTGTAAAAGTTTTTTTTTTTAAACTATATATTCCGTTAGAAATATATATTAAGGAAAACAAGATTGTGTCCAATTGGAGGTGAAAACTAGATATAAGTCTGATGAGAATGACGGTGCACTCTCATAGACTTATTTGGAGTATTTAAAATTAAAAAAAATAAATTTTAAGTCTTCTTTAAAACAAACATTTAAAGAATGGTTATTTATATATTTTGGTATATAAAACGACCTGTACATAGGAAAGAAGAATTTTTCCCCATACCCTGTCAATGTTAATTGGAAAGGAAAGACATTAGCCCTTTTAAAGAGTAAAATCTGTAAAATAAAATGCTACAAATAGAGAGCTCCTGTGGAATGCATATTTTACCTTAAATTTTGGACTAGATTTTCTTCCTAATAGTTATAAGAATAATATTACACTACTCTAAATGGCAGAAAAATAATGGGAGCACAAGAAATGTTTCTCACTGATTCTTCATTTTGAATAACCACAATTTTAAATCGATTACTAAGAGGACCTCTTTTTACATGACCTCAGGATTCTTTACTGAATGTTTAGCAGACTCTGCATTTTTTTTTCAAGGAACCCATTGTTGATCTTCTGGACATCATTGGGCTGTTACCCTTGGAGCAGAGATTGTGACACAGGTGTCTATAGTCAAATAGCTGGCGATTTGACATATTTTAATTTTTGATAAATGCATTGGAAGAAAAAATCAAAATCATTCTTGCAAAGAAATAGATCTACACATAAGAATTGAAACCAAGGAACTACAGTACTGGTATCTCCCAGCCTCCAAATGTCTCCTATAACTTATGAAGGACCTTGCCAAAACCCAGATATGCATAAGGTCCACAAGGTGAGAAAGAGTGCCTCAACTGTTTACAAGTTATCATGTGAAAGAGGAATTGTTCAAAAAGTCAAGGACCTATTGCATCAAGCAGAGGGTACCACCCTCCATTCTATGCATGCCAGATTACAACCTCTGATAATGAAGAAACACAAAGGAAGACCACTTTAGAGCAATAGGTAATTCCAAGCTTCATATTTGTCCCACCCCACCCTCTTTCTCATAATATATATATTTAGTGAGGCATATCAATCTTTTCTGAACATACATAAACTTGACACGGAGAGCAGAAATCTCAACCATAGAAAATATTGGTGCAAAACGCTTAACAGTAGTCTCATGCACATATCTCCAGCAGAATCTTGTATTGTGATTTCTTTTTAACAATTGGCCAGAGCATCTTTAAAACATGACTAATGCCTATTATCCATGACTCTAATTATGTGTACAATCCCAGATAGCCCCACAATTAAAAAAAAAAGTCTCCTTTATTAAATCCTAATAAACCAGAATATTACTTATCCAAACCGTACCATCCCTGGTCCTCGTATAGTCACAGAGGTGTGCATTCTTCTTTTCAATTATTATTTAATGTTACAAACAGCTCTTTAAGAATTATAGGAAATAATGAGAATTCAGAAAATAAAAAAACATATTATACACCTTTTAATACATTTATTGACACTGTCATGATTATGTGCATTTCTTGCAGTCCTTGAATACCGTTTTCAGTTTATCTCTCAGTTTTTTTGATAATTCAATCCATAGTGCATCATGTGGACACAGTGAACATTGCATGGATTTTTTAAAGCTGTTGAAAATTTTATTTTAAAATTATGTACTGAAACGTATCTTAGTTCCAAAGAGAATGTTGATTTGGAAATGGACTCTAAGTAAGATTAGATTTAATATAATCAATCATAATAAAATTTTAAGAATGCACTGACACATGTAAAGGGAATTTATCAATCTGATTTGTGGGAAATAAATTATAACAAAATTTTAATTATTTTATTCCCCATGATACAGTGGACATTTTAATCTAGAACGGTGAAATAAATACTAATTTATTCGTGCAGTTTACTTTGAGGCATTCATTCTTTCTAAGTGAAAAATGTCCTTTTTGTAAAGTGCTCACGTCCTTTGAAAAAATTACCACACATAACAAGATCTCTTGGAAAACATTATTATTTCCAAATAGAGATCTTAAGAGCAATGGAATCAAGGGCAGAGGAAGAAATTATAATATAATGAGAAAGTATTGCCATCTCACTGAAGAGCCTTCATCATCAAAGTTCACCAAACACCACATAAACCCCAGAGTAGGGAAATGGATAAATTTCCATGTAAAAAAATCCTACTGCATTGGATCCCAAAAGGACTAGCAGGGGTGGAGCATGCCACACAAAAATCCAGGTCATCCTTCCAATACAGTACCAGAGAAAAAGGTCAGGATTCGTTTCCCATTTACTGGCCAGTCTTGTCTTTTTATTGCTCCATCAAAGAAGGGAATTTAGATGGGTGTGGCACAAAATATTTTTCAGACTAATTATTCAGACTTTGGGTTCATGGAGAATGCACTGTTTGGAAAAGAGGGCAGCAAGAAATAAAGCACTGGGAAAAACAGTAAAGGGGAGGACAATGGAATCATGGAAGACAGAATCCAAGCTGTGATTTCCTTCTGTAGTGTGGTGTGATGGATTTTGAAAATTGGAACAGATAGAAAACTACACTCAACAATTCAGGATTATGTGGGAACAATTAAAACCCTAGAGACTGCACTGCAGACCAAGCCTATACAGGAAACTAGCCAGTTATGTGGAAGTCATGGTATGAAAGTGAATTTTAAATGTAAAGAGTAGTCAGGGGGTGGTGGAAAAATGCCATAATATTTTCTCATCATCCGTCAGAAAGAATCCGACATGTGTGGAGTCATGCTGGGAATAGAGGTTTTAGAATCCTGACCGACAGCATAAAAGATTTTTTTTTAACTTATAGATTCTGTTATAATTATACCTTAAAAAAATAAAAAGGTGTCGCTTTGGAGGTTAAAATTAACTCGACGTCAGCTTACAATGACGATATTCTCTCATAGAGTAATTTGGAGAAATTAAAATTGAAAAAAGAAATTTTGAATCTTTGTTAAAGCATTCATGTTAAAAAAATGGTTAATTATTTGTTTTGCTATAAAAATAAAGCCTGACTTAGTCAGAAAGAATTTTTCCCCATACCCTGTCAGTATATATTTGAAAGGAAATATTTTAGCCCGTTAAATATAAAACTCTGGAAAAATAAAAGGTTTCAAATAGAAGTGTTCCTATGACATGCATATTTTACCTTAACTTTTGGAGTAGAGTTTCTACCTAATAATTATTGGAAGAATATTAAACAACTCTAACTCGAGAAAAAATAATGGGAGTACAAGTAATACTTATGACTGATGACTCCTTTTTTGAATAATCACAATTTTAAATCAATAATCCAGCGGACATCATTTTACATGACTTCACAATTCTGTACTGAATGTTTACATCACTCGGGGTTTTGTTTCAAGTAAACATTCCTGATTTTCTGGACACAATTGGGCTGTTCCTGATAACAGAGAGATTTTGATGCAGGTGTCCATATATGAATACCTGCTTTTTGACATATTGTAATTTTTGAGAATGTATTGGAAACACTTTCAAAATTTTTTTGCAAAGAAGCTGATCGACATATACAAAAATGAAACCATTGAAATACTGTACAAATAACTTACAGCCTCCAAAATTCTCCTATGGCTTATGAAGGACGATGCCAACACAAAGAAAGGAAAAAGTGACGTGTATGTTCCACAAGGTGAGAAAGAGTGACTAAACTGTTTACAAGTTATTAGGGTAAGATGAAAGGTTCTGAAAGTCAAAGAGCAAATTCTTCCAGCAGAGGGCACCGTGCTCCCTTCTATGCTTGGGAGATTACAATCTTTGATAATGAAGCAACACTAAAGGAACCTGACTTTAGGGAAATAGGTAATTCAAAAGCTTCATATTTGTTTCTCCGCACCCTCTTTCATTTAAAATATATATTTTTAGTGATGCATATCAATCATACATGAATATACAAAAGCTGAAGCAGGGCCAAAATTTCAACCTTAGAAAATTATGGGACATAAAAACTAACAGTGGTCCAGTACACACATCTCCAGGAGAGCCTTGAATTGTGATTCCTTTATTTAAAATTTGCCAGGGCATCTTTAAAATATGACTAATGCCTATTATTCATGGCTCAACTCGGGTGTACAATTTCAGACATCCCCACGACTATTAAAACAAGTATGTTTTATTTACACATATTAAGCCACTATCTTATTAATCAAATGTGTACATTCCCTGGTGTGTCATGTATTCACAGAGTTGTGCATTCTTCTCATCAATCATTATTAAACGTTTTCAACAGCACTTTAAGAATTGAAAAAATAAAGAGAATCCAGAAGCATAAATGAAATATTATTCACCTATAAATCCGTTCGTTGACACTGCCATGCATAGGTGATTCCCTCACCATTCTTGAACAAATTTTTCCGTTTATCTCTGAGTTTTTTTGATAACTCATCCCATAGTGCATGATGTGGGTAAAGTGAACAATGCATGGCTGTGTTAAAGCTTTTGAAAGGACTTTAAATTATGGAATGAAAAGTATATTAGATTGAAAGAGAATGTTGATTTGAAAAAGGGGTTTTAGGTAAGATTAGATTTAATATGATCAGTCATAATAAATATTTAAGAAGACACATACACATGTAAAAGAAAATAATCAGTCATATTTAGGGGAAATAAATAATAACAAAATTTTTATTATTCTATTCCCCGGTAAATAGTGGACCTTATAATCTCTAGGGGTAAAATAAATTTTTGTTTTATCAGGCAGTTTATATTCGGGATTAATTCTATCTTAGTAAAAAATATCCTCTTTGTAAAGTGCTCACTTATACTTTGGCTAAATTACCTCACAAAACAAGATGACTTGGAAAGACATATAATTTCCTACTAGAGGTCTAAGAGAAATGGAATCAAGGGCAGAGAAAAAAATTAGAATAGAATGAGAAAGGATTGCCACCTCAATGAAGAGTCTTCATTATAAAAGGTCACCCGACACCTCATACATCCCAGATCAGGGAAATGGATAAACATTCCATGTATAATTAAATCGAACGTCTGCATTGGACCCTAAAAGGGCTAGCAGGGTTGGAGCATGGCACACCAAAATCCAGGTTATCCTGCCAATTCAGTACCAGAGAAAATGTCCAGGATTCACTTCCCTTTTACTGGCCAGTCTTGTCTTCTTTTAGCTCCATCAAAAAGGGACCTTAGAAGGGTGTTGCCAAAAAACTTTTGCAGACTAATTATTCAGACATTGGTGGCATGGAGAATGCACTGTTTGGAAAAGAGAGCAGCAAGAGATAAAGCAGTGCTAAAAAGAGTAAAGAAGAGAACAACGCAATCATGGAGGACAGAATTCAAGCTGTGATTTCCTAGTGTAGTGTGGAGTGCTGCTTTTTGAAAATTGGAACATAAAGAAATATCCACTCACCAACTCAGGATTATGTGAGAAAATTTAAACCCCAAGAGACTGCACTGCACACCGAGCCTATACAACAAACTAGCCAGTCATGTTGAAGTCAGGGTATGAAAGTGCATTTTAAAGGTAAAGTGTAGTCAGTGGCTGGTGGAAAAAATGCCATAATATTTTATCATGATCTGTCAGAAAGAATCTGACATGTGTGGAGTCATGCTGGGAATAGAGGTGTGAGAATCCTGACCGACAGCATAAAAGTTTTGTTTTTGTTTTTTTAACTTATAGATTCTGTTATAATTATACCTTAAAAAACAAGAACGTGTCCCATTGGAGGTGAAAATTAACTCTACGTCATCTTACAATGACGATATTCTCTCATAGAGCACTTTTGAGAATTTAAAATTGAAAAAAGAAATTTTAAGACTTTGTTAAAGTATACATGTTAAAAAAATGGTTAATTATTTGTTTTGGTATAAAAATAAATCCTTACTTAGGCAGAAAGAATTTTCCCCCATACCCTGTCAGTGTTAATTTGAAAGGAAATATTTTAGCTCGTTAAATAGAAAACTCTGGAAAAATAAAAGTCTTTAAATAGAAGAGTTCCTGTGGCATGCATATTTTACCCTAACTTTAGGACTAGAGTTTCTTCCTAATAATTATTGGAATAATATTAAACAACTTGAACTCAAGGAAAAATAATGGGAGAACAAGAAATGCTTCACACTGATGACTCCTTTTTTTGAATAATCACAATTTTAAATCAATAATCCAGAGAATATCATTTAACATGACTTCACAATTCTGTACTGAATGTTTACATCACTTGGGTTATAGTTTCTAGGAATTTTTCCTGATTTTCTGGACACAAATGTCCTGTTCCCAAAGGCAGAGAGATAGTGATGCAGGTGTCCATATATGAATACCTGCTTTTTGATATATTGGAATTTTTGAGAATGTATTGGAAACATTTTCAATAAAATTTTTACAAATTAACAGATTGACATATACAAATATGAAACCATTGAACTACGTACAAATAACTTACAGCCTCCAAAATTCTCCTCACTTATGAAGGACCATGCCAACACACAGAAATTAAAAAGTGACGTGTATGGTCCACAATGTGAGATAGAGTGACTCAACTGTTTACAAGTTATCAGGGTAAGACTAAAGGTTCTGAAAGTCAAGGACCAAATTCATCCAGCAGAGGTCAACGTACTCCCTTCTATGATTGGGAGATTACAATCTTTGATAATGAAGCAACAATAAAGGAAGCTGAATTTAGGGAAATAGGTAATTCAAAAACATCATATTTGTTTCTCTGCACCCTCTTTCACTTAATATATATTTTAGTGATGCATATCAACCAACCTTAGAAAATTAAGGGACATGAACACTAAAATTGGTCCAGGAAATCCTCCTCCAGGAGATCGTTGAAATGTGATTCCTTTTTAAAAAATTGGGCAAAGAATCTTTGAAATATGTCTAATGCCTATTATTCATGGCTCAACTCGGGTGTACAATTTCAGACATCCCCACGACTTTTAAAACAAGGCGGTTTTATTAATACAATTTTAACCACTATCTTACTTATTAAATGGTACATTCCCTGGGGCGTCATATATTCACAGAGGTGTGCATTCTTCTCTTCAATCATTATTAAACATTTTCAACAGCTCTATAAGAATTTAATTAAATAAAGATAATCCAGTAACATAAATAAATTCATATTCACCTCTCAATCCATTTGCTGAAACTGCCATGCACAGGTGCTTTTCTCAACATCCTTGAACAAATTTTTCCGTTTATCTCTCAGTTTTTTTGATAACTCCCCCCATAATGCATGATGTGGGCAAAGTGAACAATGCATGGCTGTGTTAATGCTTTTGAAAGGACTTTAAAATAGGGACTGAAAAGTATATTAGTTTGAAAGAAAATGTTGATTTGAAAAGGGATTTTAGGTAAGATTAGATTTAATATGCTCAGTCATAAAAAAGTTTTAAGAAGGCACAGACACAATAAAGGAAAATAATCAGTCATATTTAGGGGTAATAAATAATAACAAAATTTTAATTATTCTATTCCCTGGGAAATAGTGGACCTTATAATCTCTAGGGGTGAAATAAATTTTTGTTTTATCATGCAGTTTACTTTGAGGGATTCATTCTTTCCTAGTAAAAAATATCCTCTTTTTAAAGTGCTCACTTATAATTTGGCTAAATTACCACACATAACAAGATCACTTGGAAAGCCATATAATTTCCTACTACAGTTCTAAGATCAATGGAATCAAGGGCAGATGATAAAATTAGAAAAGAATGTGAAAGTATTGCCACTTCAGTGAATAGTCTTCATTATAAAATGGCACCAGACACCACGTATATCCCAGATCAGGGCAATGGATAACCATTCCATGTAAAATGAAATCGAACTTCTGCATTGGATTCCAAAAGGGCTTGCATGGGTGGAGCGTTTTAAAACTAAAATCCTGGTCATCATGCCTATGCAGTCCTATGACAAATGGCTAGGAATTGTTTCCTGTTACTGGCCAGGCTTGTCTTCTTTCTGCTCCTCCAAAAGAGGGACCTAAGCTGGATGTGACACAAACACTTCTGCAGGATAATTATTTGGACCTTGGCGGCATAGAAGAATGAGCTGATTGGAAAAGACAGCAGCAGGAGAGAAGGCATTGCTGAAAACAGAGAAGAAGTGAACAATGGAATCCTGAACAATGGCAACCAAGTGCTGATTCATCTGTACAGTGTCCTGGAGTGCTGGTTGAAAATTAAAATAGAAAGAAACCTCCAATAGGCAACACAAGAGTATGTGGAAAAATTAAAATTCAAGCATCTTCAATAAAGACACTTCCCATAAAAACATCTATCAAGATATGTTGAAGTGAGGGTATGAAAGTGTATTTTAAACATAAAATATATTCAGTGGCTGGTGGAAAAAAATGCAAAAATATTTAATCATGATCTTTCAGAAAGTTTAAAACACATGTGGAGTCATGCTGGGAATAGAGGTTTGACAATTCTGACCGACTTTATAAATGCTTGTTTTTTTTTTTTCTAATTTATAGATTCTATAATAAATATAAATCAAGGAAAACAAGAATGTGACCAATTGGACGTGAAAATTAGCAAAAAGTCAGAATAGAATGACATTGCTCTCTCATACAGTAATTGGGAATATTTAAAATAAAAAAAATAAATTGAAGACTTCATTAAAATATACATTTTAAAAGAATGGTAAATTATATATTATGGTGTATGAATCAATATTTTCATAGGCAAAATGAATTTTTCCCCTACCCTGTCAATGTTAATTGGAAAGGAAAATCTTTAGCCCTTTTAAATAGTAAACTCTGAAAAATAAAAGAACAAAGAAAGAATAGATACTGTGGAATGCATATTATATATAAAATTTTGGACTACACTTTCTTCCTATTATTTATTGGAATAATTTTAAACTACTCTCACTGTCAGAAAAATAATGGGAGCACAAGAAATGTTTCTCACTGATTCTTTATTTTGAATATCCACAATTTTAAATCGATACTTCAGAGGACCTTTTTTTGCATGACCTCAGGATTCGTTACTTAATGTTTATCAGGCTCTCCATTTTTTTTTAAGGAACGCATTGCTGATTTTCTGGAAATCATTGGGCTGTTGCCCTTGGAGCAGTGATTGTAATGCAGGTGACCATATATAAAAAGCAGTTCTCTTATCATATTTTAATTTTTGAGAATTATTGGGAAAATAATCAAAATCATTCTTACCAAGAAACCTATTCACATATACAAAAATGAAAGCCATGAACTAGAGTAAAACTAGATCCCAGCTTCCAAATTTCTCTTCTGGCTTATGAAGGATATTGCCAACACCCAGAAATACAAAAGGGACCGGTAAGATCCCCAAGGTGAGAAAGAGTGCCTCAAAACTTTACAAGATATCATGTAGAAGAGGAATGGTACATAAAAATCAATGTTCTAAATACTTCCTCTGCCCTTGATTCCATTGCTGTTAGGATCTCTCTTTGGAAATAATATGGTTTACCAAGAGATCTTGTTATGTGTGGTAATTTAGGCAAAGGACGTGTGAGCACTTTACAAAGAGGACATTTTTTACTTAGAAAGAATGAATGCCTCAAAGTAAACTGCACGATTAAATAAATATTTATTTCACCGATCAAGAATAAGATGTCCACACTAGGCATGCCAGATTACAGCCTCCATATTGAAGAAACACAAAAGGAAGTCCACTTTAGAGAAATAGGTAATTCCAAAGCTTTATATTTGTCTCTCTCCCCCTATTTCCCTTAATACATATTTTTAGTGATGCATGTCAATCATACATGAACATATATAAACCAGACACCGAGAGTAGAAATCTCATCATAAGAAAATAAAGGGGCATAATAACTGACAGTCGTCCCATACACACATGTCCAGCGGAACCTTGAATTGCGATTCCCTTTTAAAAATTTGGCAAGAACATCTTTAAAACATGACTACTGCCTAGTATCCATGGCTTAACTGAGTGTACAGTTCCAGACATACTCATGATTATTAAAACAAATATGTTTTATTAATACATATTAAACCACTATCTTTCTTATCCAATGTGTACATTACCCAGTCTTTCATATAATCACAGTGGTGTGCATTCTTCTCTTCAATCATTACTAAACGTTTTCAACAGCTCTTTAAGAATTATAATAAATAAATAGAATCCAGGAGAGTAAATAAAATATTATTCAGCTCTCAATCCAATTGTTGACACTGCCATGCAAATGTGTTTTCCCTGCATCCTTGAAAATTTTTCCGTTTCTCTCTTAGTTATCTTAATAATTCATCCCATAGTGCACCATGTGGACAAAGTGAAAAATGCATGGCTTTTTTAAAGCTATTGAAAATACTTCATTTTAAAATTATGAATGGAAACGTATATTAGATTGAAAGCAAATGTTGATTGAAAAGGGATTTTAGGTAAGATTAGATTTAATATAATCAGTCTTAATAAAGATTTAATGAGGCACAGGCACATGTAAAGGAAAATAATCAGTCTGATATTAGGGAAATAAATTATTAAATTTTTAAAATTATTTTATTCCCCATGACATTGTGGAAATTATAATCTCAAGAGGTGAAATAAATTTTTGTTTCATTGTGCAGTTTGCATTGAGGCATTCATTGTTTCTGAGTGAAAAACTTCCCCTTTTTAAAGTGCTCACACGTCCTTTGCCTAAATTACCAAACATAACAGGATCCCTTGAAAAACATATTATTTCCAACAAGAGATACTCAGAGCAATGGAATCAAAGACAGAGGAAGAAATTAGAATAGAATAAGAAAGTATTGCTATCTCAATGAAGAGCCTTCATTATCAAAGGCCACCAAACACCACATATATAGTACATCAGGGCAATGGGAAACCTTTGCATGTAAAATAAAATCGTACTTCAGATATGGATTCTATAAGTGCTCTCAGGGGTTGAGTGTGGCACACCAAATTATTGGTCATCCTGCCAATGTAGTCCCTGGAAAAATGGACAAGATTCATTTCCCGGTTACTGGCCAGTCTTGTCTTCTTTCTGCTCTTCCAAAGCAGGGAACATAGCGTTGTGTGTCACCAACACTTTTTTAGTCTAGTTATTTGGGCCTTGTGGGCAGGGAGAAATGGATGTTTGGAGAAAATAGCTGCAGGAGAGATGGCACTGCTAAAAACAGAAAAGAGGAGAACAATGGAATCCTGGAGGAAAGATTCCAAAATTGGATTTCCTTGTGCTGTGTGGCATGGGGATTCTTTGAAAATTGTGAAAGAAAGAAAACTCCTCTAGCCACCTCATGAGAATGTGGAAAAAATGAAATCACAAGAATCTTCAATACAAACAATGCCTATACCACCAACTAGTCAGATATGTTGAAATAGTGTATGAAAGTGAATTTTAAACATAAAGTATGGTCAGTGGCTAATGGAAAAATGCCATAATATTTTCTCATGTTCTGTCAGAAAGATTCCAACACATGTGGTGTCATACTGGGGGTTAGAGTTTTGAATATCCTGACTGACTCTGTAAAAGTTTTTTTTTTTTTTTAATTTATAGATTCTGTTAGAAATAAATATTAATGAAAACAAGATTTTGTCCAATTGGAGTTGAAAACTAGATATAGGTCTGCCTAGAATGCCGGTGTTATCTCATAGACTAATTTGGAGTATTTAAAATAAAAAAATAAATAAATTTAAAGTCTTCGTAAAAACAAACATTTTAAAGAATGGCTATTTATATATTTTGGTATATAAATCAACCTGTACATAGGAAATAAGGACTTTTCCCCATACCCTGCCAATGTTAATTGGAAAGGAAAGACTTTAGCCCTTTTAAAGAGCAAACTCTGTAACATAAAATGCTATAGATTGAGAGCTCTTGTGGAATGCATATTTTACCTTAATTTTTTGACTAGATTTTCTTCCTGATAGTTTTTGGAATAATATTATACTACTCTAAATGGCAGAAAAATAATGGGAACAGACGTAATGTTTCTCACTGATTCTTCATTTTGAATAACCACAATTTTAATCGATATTTCAGAGGACCTCTTTTTACATGACCTCAGGATTCTTTACTGGATGTTTAGCAGGCTCTGCATTTTTTTTTCAAGGATCTCATTGCAGATTTTCTGGACATCATTGGGCTGTTGCCTTGGAGCAGAAATTGTGATGCTGGTGTCTATAGACAAATACCTGGTCTTTTGACATATTTTAATTTTTGATAAATGTAGTGTAAGAAAAAATCAAAATCATTCTTACAAAGAAACAGATCTGCACATAAGAATTGAAACCAAGGAACTACAATACAAGTACCTCCGAGCCTCCAAAGTCTCCTATGGCTTTTGAAGGACCTTGGCAACACCCAGAAGTGTAAAAGGGTCATTAAGGTCCACAAGGTGAGCTAGAGTGCCTCAACTGTTTACAAGTTATCATGTGGAACAGGAATGGTTCATAAAAGTCAAGGACCTATTGCATCAAGCAGAAGGTATCGCCCTCCATTCTATGCATGCCAGATTACAACCTCTGATAATGAAGAACACCAAAGGAAGACCACTTTAGAAAAATAGGTAATTCCAAGCTACATATTTGTCCCTCCCCAACCCTATTTCTCATAATATATATTTTTAGTGATGCATATCAATCTTTTCTGAACATACATAAACCTGACACCGAGAGCAGGAATGTGAACCATAGAAAAAATCGGGACAAAGCACCCAACAGTAGTCTCATACAGATATCTCCAGCAGAAACTTGAATTGTGATTTCTTTTTTAAAAATTGGCCAGAGCATCTTTAAAACATGACTAATGCCTATTATCCATGGCTCAAATTATGTGCTCAATCCCAGACATACCCTGAATTAAAAAAAGAAAAGGCTCTTTTATTAGATCATATTAAATCACTATAATATTTATCCAATGTGTACCATCCCTGGTCCTTCGTATAATCACAGATGTGTGTATTCTTCTTTTCAATCATTATTAAATGTTTTAAACAGCTCTTTAAGAATCATAGGAAATAAAGAGAATTCAGAAAATAAAAAATCAGATTATTCACCTCAATAAATATGTTGACACTGACATGCATATGTGCTTTTCATGCCGTCCTTAAACAACTTTTTCTGTTTAACTCTCAATTTTTTTTGATAATTCAACCCCTAGTGCATCATGTGGACAAACTGAACAGTGCATGGATTTTTTAAAGCTGTTGAAAATTTTTATTTTAAAATTATGAACTGAAATGCATGTTAGTTACAAAGAGAATGTTGATTTTAAAAGGTACTCTAGGTAAGATTAAATTTAATATAATCAATTTTAATAAAATTTTAAGAATGCACTGACACATTTAAAGGAAAATAATCAGTCTGATTTATGGGAAATAAATTATAACAAAATTTTAATTATTAAATTACCCGTGATATCGTGGATATTTTAATCTTGACAGATGAAATAAATATTTGTTTCATCGTGCAGTTTACTTTGAGGCATTCAATCTTTCTAAGTAAAAAATGTCGTCTTTGTAAATTGCTCACACGTCCTTTGCCAAAAATTACCACACATAACAAGATCTCATTGAAAACCATATTATTTCCAAATAGGGATCCTAAGAGCAAGAGAATCAAGGGCAGAGGAGGAAATCAGAACATAATGAGAAAGTATTGCCATCTCAATGAAAAGCCTTCATTATCAAATGTCAACAAACATCACATATTCTAAAGATCAGGGCAATGGATAAACTTTAAGAGTAAAATGATATCAAACTTCTGCATTGGATTCCAAAAGGGCTAGCAGTGGTGGAGAGTGGTCTACCAAAATCCAGGTCATCTTGCCAATGCAGTCCAAGAAAATTGGCCAGGATTCGTTTTCATTTTACTGGCCAGTCTTGTCTTCTTTCTGCTCCTTCAAAACAGGGATCTTATTTGGGTGTGGACCAAACACTTTTGCAGACTAATTATTCAGACTTCGGGGGCATGGAGAATGCACTCTTTGAAAAAGAGAGCAGCAAGAGATAGGCACTGCTAAAAGCAGTAAAGAGGAGTACAACGGAATCATGGAGGACAGAACCCAAGCTGTGATTTCCTTGTGCAGTGTGGTGTGCTGCTTTTTGAAATTTGGAACAGAAAGAAAACTCCACTCAGCAACTCAGGATTAATAGGGAAAAATTAAAATCCAAGAGACTGCACTGTCGACCCATCCTATACAACCAACTAGCCAGTTATGTTGAAGTCAGGTGATGAAAGTGCATTTTAAAAGTAAAGTGTAGTCAGGGTCTGGTGGAAAAAATGCCATAATATTTTCTCATGATCTGTCAGAAAGAATCCGACATGTGTGGAGTCCTGCTGGGAAGAGAAGTTTGAGAATCCTGACCGAGAGCATAAAAGTTTTTTTTTTTTTTTAACTTATATATTCTGTTATAATTATACTTTAAAAAAACAAAAATTTGTCCCATTGGAGGTGAAAATTAATTCTACATCAGCTTACAATGACGATATTTTCTCATAGAACATTTTGGAGAATTTAAAATTGAAAAAAGAAATTTTAAGCATTTGTTAAAGTATAAATGTTATAAAAAACGGTTAATTATATGTTTTGCTATAAAAATAAATCCTTACTTAGGCAGAGAGAATTTTTCCCAATACCCTGTCAGTGTCAATTTATCCCATTAAATAGAAAATTCTGTAAAATAAATGGCTTCAAATAGAAGAGTTACTGTGAAATGCATATTTTATCTTAACTTTTGGACTAGAGTTTCTACCTAATAATTACTGGAATAATATTTAACAACTCTAACTTGAGGAAAAATAATTGGAGGACAAGAAATGCTTCTCAACAATGACTCCTATTTTGAAAAATCACAATTTTAAATCAATAATCCAGAGGACATCATTTTACATGACTTCACAATTCTGTACTGAATGTTTACATCACCCAGGGTTTTGTTTCATGGAAATATTCCTGATTTTCTGGACACAATTGGGTTGTTCCTGATTGCAGAGAGATTGTGATGCAGGTGTCCATATAGGAATACCTGCTTTTTGACATATTGAAATTTTTGAGAATGTATTGGAAATATTTTCAAAAAAATTTTTGCGAAGAAACAGATCGACATAAACAAAAATGAAACCATTGAACTACTGTACAAATAACTTACAGCCCCCAAAATTCTCCTATGGCTTATGAAGGACCATGCCAACAGGAGAAGGGAAAACTGACGTGAATGGACCACAAGGTGAGAAAGAGTGACTCAACTGTTTACAAGTTGTCAGGGTAAGACCAAAGGTTCTCAAAGTCAAGGACCAAATCCATCCAGCAAAGGGCACCGACTCCCTTCTATGCTTGGGAGATTGCAATCTTTGTTTATGAAGCAACACTAAAGGAAGATGACTTTATGGTTTTAGGTAATTCAAAAGCTTCTTATTTCTTTCTCTGCACACTCTTTCCCTTAATATATATTTTAGGGATGCATATCAATCATACATGAACACACTAAAGCTGATGCCGAGAGTCAAAATCTCAACCTTAGAAAATTAAGGGGCATGAAACTAACAGTGTCCAGTACACACATCTCCAGTAGATCCTTGAATTGTGATTACTTTTTTAAAAATTGGCCAAAGCATCTTTAAAATATGACTAATGCCTATTATTCATGGCTCAACTAGGGTGTACAATTTCAGGCTTCCACACGAATTTTAAATCAAGTCTGTTTTATTAATACATATTAAACCACTATCTTACTTATCAAATGTGTACATTCCCTGGTACATCATATATTCACAGTGGTGTGCATTCTTTTATTCAATAATTATTAAATGTTTTCAACAGCTCTTTAAGAATTAAAATAAATAAAAATAATCCAGAAGAATAAATAAAATATTATTCACCTTTCAATTCATTGGTTGTCACTGCCATGCAAAGGTGCTTTTCTCACCATCCTTGAACAAATTTTTCCATTTATCTATCAGTTTTTTTGATAACTCATCCCATAGTGCATGATGTGGCGAAGTGAAAAATGCATGGCTGCATTAAAGCTTTTGAAAGGACTTTAAATTACGTACTGAAACGTGTATTATATTGAAAGAGAATGTTGATTTGAAAAGTGATTTTAGGTAAAATTAGATTTAATATGATCAGTCATAATAAAGATTTAAGAAAGAACAGACAAATGTAAAGGAAAATAATCAGTCATATTTAGGGGAAATAAATAATAACAAAATTTTAAATATTCTATTCCCTGGGAAATAGTGGACCTTTTAATCTCTAAGGGTGAAATAATTTTTCATTTTATCATGCACGTTACTTTGAGGGATTGATTCTTTCTTAATAAAAAATGTACTCTTTGTGAAGTGCTCATTTATACTTTGGCTAAGTTACACACATAAGAAGATCACTTGGAAAACCACAAAATTTCCAACAAGAAATCCTAAGAGCAATGGAATCAAGGCCAGAGGAATAATTTAGAATAGAATGAGAAAGGATTGCCCCCTCAGTGAAGAGTATTCATTATATAAGATAACCAGACACCACGTATATCCAAGATCAGGGCAATGGTTAACCTTTCCATGTAAAATGAAATCGAAATTCTGCATTGGATTCCAAAAGGCCTCACAGGGGTGGAGCATTTTAATACTAAAATCCTCGTCATCCTGCCAATGCAGTCCCAAGACAAATGGCCAGGGTTTTTTTCCCTGTTACAGGTCAGGCTTGTCTTCTTTCTGCTCCTCCAAAGCAGGGATCTTAGCTGGATGTGGTACAAACAATTCTGAAGGATAATAATTTGGACCATGTGGGCATGGAAGAATGGGCTGTTTGGAAAATGCAGCTGCAGGAGAGAAGGCATTGCTAAAAACAGAAAGAGGTGACCAATGGAATCCTGAAGAATGGCAACCAAGTGCTGATTCATCTGGACAGTGTGCTGCATTGTTGGTTGAAAATTGAAATAGAAAAAAACCTCCAATAGTCAACTCAGGGGTATGTGGAAAAATTAAACCACGAGCGTCTTCAATAAAGACACTTCCCCCAAAAACACAACTATCCAGATATGTTGAAGTCAGACTAAGAACGTGTATTTTAAACATAAAGTATAGTCAGTGGCTGGTAGATAAAATGCAAAAATATTTACTCATGATCTTTCAGAAAGTTTGTAACACAAGTGGAGGTATGCTAGGAATAGAGGTTTGCCAATGCTGACCAACTGCATAAACGTTTTTTTTTTTTTTTTAATTTATAGATTCTATTATAAATATATATTAAGGAAAACAAGAATGTGACAAATTGGACATGAAAATTAGCAATAAGTCAGAATAGAATGACAGTGTTCTCTCATAGAGTAATAGGGAGAATTTAAATTACAAAAAAATAAATTTAAGACATCATTAAAATATACATTTAAAAAGAATTGTTAATACTATATTATGGTATATAAATCAATCTTTACTTAGGCAAAATGAATTTTTCCCGCTACCCTGTCAATGTTAATTGGAAAGGAAAGTCTTTAGCCCTATTAAATAGTAAACTCTGAAAAAATAAAAGAACACAGATAGAAGAATTCCTGTGGAATGCATATTTTACGTTATATTTTGCAATACATTTTCTTCCCATTAATTCTAGAATAATTTTAAACTGCCCTAAAAGAAAAATAATGGGAGCACAAGAAGTGTTTCTCATTGATTCTCCTTTTTGGAATAATCACAATTTTGAATCTATAATTCAGAGGATATCTTTTTACATGACTTCATGAGTGTTTATTGAATGTTTACAAGGTTCTGGATTTTTTCAAGGAAACCATTCCTGATATTCAAGACATTATTGGGCTGTTGCTGATGGTGCTGAGATCGTGATGCAGGTGTCCATATACAAATAGCTGCTCTTTTGTCATATTGTAATTTTTGAAAATTATTGGGAAAAAAAATCAAAATCATTCTTACCAAGAAACATATCCACATATACACAAATGAAAGCAATGAACTAGAGTAAAAGTAGATCACAGCGTCCAAATTTCTCTTCTGGCTTATGAAGGACATTGCCAACACCGAGAAATATAAAAGGGACCGGTAAGGTCCTCAAGGTGAGAAAGAGTGACTCAACATTTTACAAGATATCATGTAGAAGAGGAATGGTTCATAAAAATCAATGTTCTAATTTCTTCCTCTGCCCTTGATTCCATTGCTGTTAGGATCTCTCTTTGGAAATAATATGGTTTTCCAAGAGATCTTGTTATGTGTGGAAATTTAGGCAAAGGACATGTGAGCACTTTACAAAGAGGAATTTTTTTTACTTAGAAAGAATGAATGCCTCAAAGTGAACTGCAGGATTAAACAAATACTTATTCCACCGGTCAGAAATATGATATCCACTCTAGGCACTCCAGATTACAGCCACCATACTGAAGAAACACAAAAGGAAGTCCACTTTAGAGAAATAGGTAATTCTAAAGCTTCATATTTGTCTCTCTCACGCTTCTTTCCCTTAATACATATTTTTAATGATGCATGTCAATCATACATGAACATATGTAAACCTGACACCGAGAGTAGAAATCTCATCATAAGAAAATAAAGGGGCATAATACCTAACGGTCGTCCCATACACACATCTCCAGCGGAACCTTAAATTGCGATTCCCTTTTAAAAAATTGGCAAGAACATCTTTAAAACATGACTACTGCCTAGTATCCATGGCTAAACTGGGTGTACAATACCAGACATAAGCACGATTATTAAAACAAATCAGTTTTATTAATACATATTAAACCACTATCTTTCTTATCCAATGTGTACATTCCCCGGTCCTTCCTATAATCACAATGGTGTGCATTTTTCTCTTCAATCATTACTGAACGATTTCAACAGCACTTTAAGGATTATAATAAATAAACAGAATCCAGAGCAGTAAATAAAATATTATTCAGCTCTCAATCCATTTGTTGACACTGCCATGCAAATGTGTTTTTTCAGCATCCGTGAACAACTTTTTCCATTTCTCTCTCAGTTATCTTAATAATTCATCCCATAGTGCACCATGTGGGCAAATTGAAAAATGCATGTCTTTTTTAAAGCTATTGAATAGACTTTATTTTAAAATTATGAATGGAAACATATATGAGATTGAAAGAGAATGTTGATTTGAAAAGGGATTTTAGGTAAGATTAGATTTAATAAAATCAGTCTTAATAATGACTTAATGAGGCACAGGCACATGTAAAGGAAAATAATCTGTCTGATATTAGGGAAATAAATTATTAAAAATTTTTAATTATTTTATTCCCCATGAAATTGTGGAAATTATAATTTCAAGGAGTGAAATAAATTTTGGTTTCATTGTGCAGTTTGCATTGAGGCAGTCATTCTTACTGAGTGTAAAACGTCCCCTTTGTAAAGTGCTCACACGAACTTTGCCTAAATTACCAAACATAACAGGATCCCTTGAAAACCATATTATTTCCAAATAGAGATCCTCAGAGCAATGGAATCAAAGGCAGAGAAAGAAATTAGAATAGAATGACAAAGTATTTCCATCTCAATGAAGAGCCTTCCTTATCAGAGGCCACCAAACAACACATATATAATGCATCAGGGCAATTGGAAACCTTTGCATGTAAAATAAAATCGTACTTCAGCAATGGATTCCAAAAGG
>JAKSZT010044891.1:1326305-1404998 GCA_026826555.1 Tolypeutes matacus
GGCACACCAAATTATTGGTCATCCTGCCAATGCAGTCCCAGGAAAAATGGACAGGTTTCATTTCCCGCTTACTGGCCAGGCTTGTCTTGTTTCTGATTTTCCAAAGCAGGGACCATAGCGTTGTGTGTCACCAACACTTTTTCAGCCTAATTTTTTGGACCTTGTGGGCAGGGAGAAAGGGATATTTGGAGAAGACAGCAGCAGGAGAGATGGCACTGCTAAAAACAGAAAAGACGAGAACAATGGAATCCTTGAGGAAAGAATCCAAACTCATATTTCCTTGTGCAGTGTGGTATGGTGCTGCTTTGAAAATTGTGAAAGAAAGAAAATTCCTCTAACCACCTCAGGAGAATGTGGAAAAAATGAAATCACAAGAATCTTCAATACAAACACTGCCAATTCCACCAACTAGTGAGATACGTTGTAGAAATGTGTGAATGTGAATTTTAAACAGAAAATATGGTCAGGGTCTAGTGGAAAAATGCCATAATATTTTCTCATGATCTGTCAGAACCATACCAATACATGTGGTGTCATACTGCGGGATAGAGGGTTGAGTATTCTGACTGAACGTATAAAAGTTTTTTTTTTTAATTTATAGATTCTGTTAGAAATATATAGTAAGGAAAACAAGATTTTATCCAATTGGAGTTGAAAACCAGATATAGGTCTGATTAGAATGATGGTGTTCTCTCATAGACTAATTTGGAGTATTTAAAATTTAAAAAAAAATAAATTTTAAGTCTTCATTAAAATAAACATTGTAAAGAATGGTTACTTATATATTTTGTTATATAAATCGATCTGTACATAATAAACAAGAATTTTCCCCATACCCTGTCAATGTTAATTGGAAAGCAATGACTTTAGCCCTTTTAAAGAGTAAACTCTGTAAAATAAAATGCTACAGATAGAGAGCTCTTGTGGAGTGCATATTTTACGTTAATTTTTTGACTAGATTTTATTCCTGATTGTTATTGGAATAATATTACACTACTCTAAATGGCAGAAAAATAATGGGAGCAGACGTATTGTTTCTCACCGATTCTTCATTTTGAAAAACAACAATTTTAAATCGATAATTCAGAGGACCGCTTTTTACATGACCTCAGAATTCTTTACTGAATGTTTATCAGGCTCTACATTTTTTTTTCAAGGAACCCATTGCTAATTTTCTGGACATCATTGGGCTGTTGCTCTTGGAGCAGAAATGGTGACGCTGGTGTCTATAGACAAATACCTGGTCTTTTGACATATTTTAATTTTTGATAAATGTAGTATAAGCAAAAATCAAAATCTTTCTTACAAACAAACAGATCTACACATAATAAATGAAACCAAGGAACTACAGTACAGCTATCTCCGAGCCTCCAAAAGTCTCCTATTGCTTATGAAGGACCATGCCAACACCCAGTAGTGCAAAATGTTCCTGTAAGGTCCACAAGGTGAGAAAGAGTGCCTCAACTGTTTACAAGTTATCATGTGGAAGAGGAATGGATCATAAAAGACAAGGACCTATTGCATCAAGCAGAGGGCACTGCCCTCCATTCTATGCATGCTAGATTACAACCATTGATAATGAAGAAACTCAAAGGAAGACCACTTTAGAGAAATAGGTAATTCCAAGCTTCATATTTGTCCCTCCCCACCCTCTTTCTCATAATGTATATTTTTAGTGATGCATATCAACCTTTTCTGAACATACATAGACCTGACACCGAGAGCAGGATTCTCAACATTAGAAAATATAGGGGCAAAACACCCAACAGTAGTCTCATACACATAACTCCGGCAGAACCTTGAATTGTGATTTCTTTTTAAATAATTGGGCAGAGCATCTTTAAAACATGACTAATGCCTATTATCCATAGCTCAAATTATGTGTACAATCCCCGACATCCCCAAAAATTTTTTTAAAAAATGCTCTTTTATTAAATCATATTAAATCACTATAATACTTATCCAATGTGTGCTCACCCTGGTCCTTCATATAATCTCACAGGTGTGCATTCTTCTTTTCAATCATTATTAAATATTTTAAATAGCTCTTTAAGAAGTATAGGAAATAAATATAATTCAGAAAATTAAAAAAAACAGATTATTGACCTCTTAATACATTTATTGACACTGACACATTTGTGTTTTATTGCCATCCTTGAACAACTTTTTCTGTTTATATCTCAAATTTTTTTGATAATTCAACCCATAGTGCATCATGTGGACAAAGTGAACATTGCAAGGATTTTTTTAAGCTGTTGAAATTGTTATTTTAAAATTATGAATTGAAATGCATAATAGTTACAAAGAGAATGTTGATTTTAAAAGGGACTCGAGGTAAAATTAGATATAATATAATCAATTTTAATAAAGATATAAGAATACACTGACACATTTAAAGGGAAATAATCAGTCTGATTTATGGGAAATAAATTATAACAAAATTTTAATTATTTTATTCCCCATGATATAGTGGGTATTTTAATCTTGACAGGTGAAATAAATATGTGTTTCATCGTGCAGTTTATTTTGGGGAATTCAAATTTTCTAAGTAAAAAATGTCCTCTTTGTAAAGTGCTCACACGTCCTTTGTCAAAAATTACCACACATAACAAGATCTCTTTGAAAACCATATTATTTCCAAATAGGGATCCTAAGCACAAGAGAATCAAGGGCAGAGGAAGAAATGAGAACATAATCAGAATGTATTGCCATCTCAATGAAAAGCCTTCATTATCAAAGGTCACCAAACACCACATATACACAAGATTGGGGCAATGGATAACCTTTCTGTGTAAAATGAAATCGAACTTCTGTATTGGATTCAAAATGGCTAGCAGTGGTGGAGCATGGCCCACAAAAATCCTCATCATCTTGCCAATGCAGTCCCAGAAATGTGGCCAGGATTTGTTTCCCTTTTACTGCCCAGTCTTGTCTTCTTTCTGCTCCTTCAAACCAGGGAACTTAGTTGGGTGTGGCCCAAACCCTTCTGCAGACTAATTATTCAGACTTTGGGGGCATGGAGAATGCCCTCTTTGAAAAAGAGAGCAGCAAGAGATAGGCACTGCTAAAAACAGTAAAGACAAGAACAACGGAATCATGGAGGACAGAACCCAAGCTGTGATTTCCTTGTGCCATGTGGTGTGCTGCTTTTTGAAAATTGGAACAGAAAGAAATCTGCACTCGCCTACTCAGGATTATGTGGGAAAAAATAAAACCCTGGAGATTGCAATGTAAACCCATCCTATACAACCAAATACCCAGTTATGTTGAAGTCAGGGATTGAAAGTGCATTTTAAATATAAAGTGTAGTCAGTGGTTGGTGGGAAAAATGCCATAATATTTTCTCATGATCTATCAGAATGAATCTGACATGTGTGGAGTCATGCTGGGAATAGAGGTTTGAGACTCCTGACCAACAGCATAAAAGTTTTTTTTTTTTTTTAACTTATAGATTCTGTTATAATTATACCTTAAAAAAACAAGAATGTGTCCCTTTGGAGGTGAAAATTAAGTCTACATCAGATTACAATGATGATATTCTCTCATAGAGAAATTTCGAGAATTGAAAATTGAAAAAATAAATTTTAAGCCTTTGTTAAATTATACATATTTAAAGAAATGGTTAATTATATGTTTTGCTATAAAAATAAATCCTTACTTAGTCATAAAGAGTTTTTCCCCATACCCTTAATACCCTTAATTTGAAAGGAAAGATTTTAGCCCGTTAAATAGAAATCTCTGTAAAAATAAATGGCTTCATATAGAAGAGTTCCTGTGACATGCATATTTTACCTTAACTTTTAGACTAGAGTTTCTTCCTAATAATTATTGGAATAATATTAAACAACTTGAACTCGAGGAAAAATAACGGGAGGACAAGAAATGCTTCTCACAGATGACTCCTTTTTTGAATAATCACAATTTTAATTCAATAATTGAGAGGATATCATTTTACATGACTTCACAATTCTGCACTGAATGTTTACATCACTCAGGGTATTGTTTCAAGGAAATATTCCTAATTCTCGGGACACAATTGGGTTGTTCCTGATGGCAGAGAGATTGTGATGTAGTTGTCCATATATGAATACCTGCTTTTTGACATATTGTAATTTTTGAGAATGTATCGGAAATATTTTCAAAAAAATTTTTGCAAAGAAACAGATCGACATATACAAAAATGAAACCATTGAACTACTGTACAAATAAATTACAGCCTCCAAAATTCTCCTATGACTTATGAAGGACCATACAAACACACAGAAAGGAAAAAATGACGTGAATGGACCTCAAGGTGAGAAAGAGTGACCCAACTGTTTACAAGTTATCAGGGTAAGACCCAGGGTTTTCGAAGTCAAGGACCAAATCCATCCAGAAGAGGGCTCCGTACTCCCTTCTATGCTTGGGAGATTACAATCTTTGATAATGAAGCAACACTAAAGGAAGCTGACTTTAGGGAATAGGTGATTCCAAAGGTTCATATTTGTTTCTCCACACAATCTTTCTCTTAATATATATTTTTAGTGATGCATATCAATCATGCATGAACATACAAAAGCTGAAACCGAGAGCCAAAATCTCAAACTTAGAAAATTAAGGGGCATTAAAACGAACAGTGTTCCAATACACATATGTCCAGGAGATCGTTGAATTGTGATTCCTTTTTTAAAAATTGGCCAAAGCATCTTTAAAATATGACTAATGCCTATTATTCATGGCTCAACTAGGGTGTACATTTTCAGACATACCCACGACTTTTAAAACAAGTCTGATATATTAGTACATATTAAACCACTATATTATTGATCAAATGTGTACATTCCCAGTTGCGTTATATATTCACAGAGGTGTGCATTCTTCTCTTCAATCATTATTAAACGTTTTCAACAGCTCTTTAAGAATTAAAATAAATAAAGAGAATCCAGAAGAATAAATAAAATATTATTCACCTCTCAATCCATTTGTTGACACTGCCATGAAAAGGTGCTTTTCTCACCATCCTTGAACAAATTTTTCCGTTTATCTCTCAGTTTTTTTGATAATTCATCCCATAGTGCATGATGTGGGCAAAGTGAACAATACATGGCTCTGTTAAAGATTTTGAAAGGGCTTTAAATTATGGACTAAAACGTATATTAGTTTGAAAGAGAATGTTGATTTAAAAAGGTATTTTAGGTAAGATTAGATTTAATATGATCAATCATAATAAAGTTTTAAGAAGGCACAGACATGTGTAAAGGGAAATAATCAGTCATATTTAGGGGAAATAAATAATAACAAAATTTTAATTATTCTATTCCATGGCAAATAGTGGACCTTATAATCTCTACGGGAGAAATAAATTTTTATCATGCAGTTTACTTTGAGGGATTCATTATCTCTTAGTAAAAAAATGTTCTCTTTGTAAAGTGCTCACTTATACTTTGGTGAAATTACCACACATAACAAGTTCCCTTGGAAAACCATATAATTTCCTACTAGATTTCTAAGAGCAATGGAATCAAGACTGAGGCAAAAATTAGAATAGAATGAGAAAGGATTGCCCCCTCAGTGAAGAGTCTTCATTATAAAATATCACCAGACACCATGTATATCCCATATCAGGGCCATGGATGACCTTCCCATGTAAAATGAAATCAAACTTCTGCTTTGGATTTCCAAAGGGCTCGCACGGGTGGAGCGTTTTAACACTAAAATCCTGGTCATCCTGCCAATGCAGTCCCATTACAAATGGCCAGGATTTCTTTCCCTGTTACTGGCCAGGCTTGTCTTCTTTATGATCCTCCAAAGCAGAGACCTTAGCTGGATGAGGCACAAACTCTTCTGCAGAATAATTATTTGGACCTTGGGGGCATGGAAGAATGGGCTGTTTGGAAAAGCCTGCAGCAGGAGAGAAGTCATTGCTTAAAACAGAAAAGAGGTGGGAAGCGGCTGTGGCTCAATCAGTAGGGCTCCCGTTTACCATATGGGAGGCCCCGAGTTCGGTTCCCGGGGCCTCCTGGTGAGGGCAGGCCCGCCCGGATGGCGTGGTTGGCTGGCCCAGCGAGCACAGGCAGCAAGGGGGGGATAAATGAATAAATAAATAAAATCTTAAAAAAAAAAAAAAAAAACAGAAAAGAGGTGAACCATGGAATCCTGAAGAATGGCAACCAAGTGCTGATTCATCTGTACAGTGTGCTGCAGTACTGGATGAAAGTTAAAAAAGAAAGAAAACTCCATTATGCAACACAGGAGTATGTGGAAAAATTAAATCTCAAGCGTCTTCAATAAAGACACTTCCCATAAAAACAACTATCCAGATATGTTGAAGTCAGGGTAGTAAAATGTATTTTAAACATAAAATATAATCCGTGGCTCGTGGGAAAAAATGCAAATATATTTACTCATGAACTTTCAGAAAGTTTAAAACACATGTGGAGTCATGCTGGGAATAGAGGTTTGACAATTCTGACCGATTGCATAAATGTTTGTTCTTTTTTAATTTATAGATGCTGTTATAAATATCTATTAAGGAAAATAAGAATGTGATCAATTGGAAGTGAAAAATAGCAATAAGTCAGAATAGAATGAAAGTGTTTTCTCTTAGAGTAATTGGGATTATTTAAAATACAAAAAATTAAATTTAAGATTTCATTAAAACATACATTTTAAAAGAATGGTTAATAATACATTATGGTATATAAATCAATCTTTACTTAAGCAAAATGAATTTTTCCCCAATACTATCAGAGTCAATTGGTGAGGAAAGTCTTTAGCCCTTTTAAATATTAAACTCTGTAAAAATAAAAGACAACAGATAAAAGAGTTCCTGTGGAATGCATATGTTACATAAAATTTTGGACAATATTTTCTTCCTATTATTTATTGGAATAATTTTAAACTACTCTAACTGGCAGAAAAATAATGGGAGCACAAGAAATATTTCTCACTAACTCCCCTTTTAGGAATAATCACAATTTTGAATCAATAATACAGAGGACCTCTTTTTACATGACTTCATGAGTGTTTATTGAATGTTACAAGGTTCTGGAGTTTTTTTCAAGGAAACCATTCTTGATTTTCAAGATATTATTGGGCTGCTGTTGATGGTGCAGAGAGTGTGATGCAGGTGTCCATATACAAATAGCTGCTCTTTTGTCATATTGTAATTTTTGATAATTATTGGGAAAAAAATCAAAATCATTCTTACTAAGAAACCTATCCACATATACACAAATGAAACCAAGGGATTAGAGTAAAACTAGCTCCCAGCATCCAAATTTCTCTTCTGGATTATGAAGGACATTGCCAACATCCAGAAATGCAAAACGGACCTGTAAGGTGCCAAGGTGAGAAAGAGCGACTCGACTGTTTACAAGATACCATGTAGAAGAGGAATGGTTCTTAAAAATCAATGTTCAAATTACTTCCTCTGCCCTTGACTCCATTGCTCTTAGGATCCCTATTTGGAAATAATATGGTTTTTCAACAGTTCTTGTAATGTGTGGTAATTTAGGCAAAGGACCTGTGAGCACTTTACAAAGAGGACATTTTTTACTTAGAAAGAATGAATGCCTCAAAGTAAACTGCACGATTAAACAAACATATTTTTCACCAGTCAAGAATAAAATGTCCACTCTATGCATGCTAGATTACAGCCTCCATACTGAAGAAACACAAAAGGAAGTCCACTTTAGAGAAATAGGGAATTCCAAAGCTTCATATTTGTCTCTCTCCCCCTGGTTTCACTTAATATATATATATATTTTAGTGATGCATGTCAATCATACATGAACATATATAAACCTGACCCTGAGAGTAGAAATCTCAACATAAGGAAATAAAGGGGCATAACACCTAACAGTCGTCCCTAACACACATCTCCAGTGGAACCTTGAATTGTAATTCCCTTTTAAAAATTTGGCAAGAACATCTTTAAAACATGACTACTGCCTAGTATCCATCTCTTAACTGGGTGTACAGTTCCAGACATACTTACGACTATTAAAACAAATCTGTTTTACCAATACATATTAAACCACAATCTTTCTTATCCAGTGTGTACATTCCCCGGTCCTTCATATAATCACAGTGGTGCGCATTCTTCTCTTCAATCATTACTAAACGTTTTCAACAGCTCTTTAAGAATTATAATAAATAAACAGAATCCAGAACAATAAATAAAATATTATTCAGCTCTCAATCCATTTGTTGACACTGCCATGCAAAGGTGCTTTTCTCAGCATACTTGAACACGTTTTCCATTTCTCTCTCAGTGATTTAAATAACTCATCCCATAGTGCATCATGTGGACAAAGTGAAAAATACATGGCTTTTTAAAGCTATTGAAAAGACGTTATTTTAAAATTATGAATGGAAACGTATATTAGATTGAAATAGAATGTTGATTTGAAAAGGGATTTTAGGTAAGATTAGATTTAATCAATCTTAATAAAGATTTAAGGAGGCACAGGCACATGTAAAAGAAAATAATCAGTGTGATTTTAGGGAAATAATTTATTTAAATTTTTAATTATTTTATTCTCCATGAAATTGTGGAAGTTATAATTTCAAGGGGAGAAATAAATTTTTGTTTCATCGTCCAGTTTGCATTGAGGCATTCATTCTTTCTGAGTAAAAAACTTCCCCTTTGGAAAGTGGTCACATGTCCTTTGCCTAAATTACCAAATATAACAGGATCCTTTGGAAAACCATATTATTTCCAACTAGAGATACTCAGAGCAATGGAATCGAAGGCATAGGAAGAAATTTGAATAAAATGAGAAAGTTTTGCCTCTCAATGAAGAGCCTTAATTATCCAAGGCCACCAAACACCACATACATACTACATCAGGGCAATGGGAAAACTTTGCATGTAAAATAAAATCATACCTCAGCAATGGATTCCAAAAGGACTCACAGGGGGGGAGTGTGGCACACCATATTCCTGGTCATCCTGCCAATGCAGTCCCAGGAAAAATGGACAGGATAAATTTCGTGGTTACTGGCCAGTCATGTCTTCTTTCTGCTTTTCCAAAGCAGGGATCAAAGCATTGTGTGTCACCAAAACTTTTTCAGTCTAATTATTTGGGCCATGTGGGCAAGGAGAAAGAGATGTTTGGAGAAGATAGCAGCAGGAGAGATGGCACTGCAAAAAAACAGAAAAGAGGAGAACAATGGAATCCTGGAGGAAAGATTCCAAACTCAGATTTCCATGTGCAGTGAGGTATGGTGCTTCTTTGAAAATTGTGAAAGAAAGAAAACTCCTCTAGCCACCTCAGGAGAATATAGAAAAAATGAAATCACAAGAATCTTCAATACACACACTGGCAATACCACCAAATAGCCAGATATGTTGAAGAAATGTATGAAAGTGAATTTTAAAAATAAAGTATGTTCAGTGGCTAGAGGAAAAATGCCATAATATTTTCTCATGATCTGTCAAAAAGATTTCAACACATGTAGTATCATTCTGTGAGATAGAGGTTTGAGTATACTGACTGACGGTGTAAAAGTTTTTTTTTTTTAATCTATACATTCTTTTAGAAATATATATCAAAGAAAACAAAATTGTGTCCAATTGGAGGTGAAAACTAGGTATAAGTCTGATGAGAATGATGGTGTACTCTCATAGACTAATTTGGATTATTTAAAGTTAAAAACAATGAATTTTAAGTCTTTGTTAAAACAAACATTTTAAAGAATGGTTATTTATATATTTTGTTATATAAATCGACCTGTACATAGGAAAGAAGTATTTTTCCCCATACCCTGTCAATGTTAATTGGAAATGGAAGACTTTAGCCCTTTTAAAGAGTAAACTCTGTAAAATAAAATGCTACAAATAGAGAGCTCCTGGGGAATGCATATTTTACCTTAATTTTTTGACTAGATTTTCTACCTAATAGTTATAAGAATAATATTATACTACTCTAAATGATAGAAAAATAATGGGAGCACAGGAAATGTCTATCACTGATTCTTCATTTTGAATAACCACAATTTTAAATCGATAATTCAGAGGACCTCTTTTTACATGACCTCAGGATTCTTTACTGAATGTTTAGCAGGCTCTGCATTTTTTTTTTCATGGAACCAATTGCTGATTTCTGGACATCATTGGGCTGTTGTCCTTAGAGCAGATATTGTGATGCACGTGTCTATAGACAAATATCAGGCCTTTTGATATATTTTAATTTTTGATAAATGAATTGGAAAGAAAAATCAAAATCATTCTTACAAAGAAACAGATCTACACATAATAATTGAAACCAAGGAACTACAGTATAGGTATCTCCCAAACTCCAAATATATCCTATGGCTTATGAAGGACCTTGCCAATACCCAGAAATGCAAAAGGGGCTTGTAAGGTCCACAAGGCGAGAAAGAGTGCCTCAACTGTTTACAAGTTATCATGTGGAAGAGGAATGGTTCATAACATCAAGGACCTATTGCATCAAGCAGAGGGTACCACCCTCCATTCTATGCATGCCAGATTACAACCTCTGATAATTAAGAAACACAAAGGAAGACCACTTTAGAGCAATAGGTAATTACAAGCTCCATATTTGTCCCTTCCCACTCTCTTTCTCATAATATATATATTTAGGGATGCATATCAATCGTTTCAGAACATACATAAACCGGACACCGAGAACAGAAATCTCAACCATAGAAAATATAGGGGCCAAACCCCTAACAGTAGTCTCATACACATATCTCCAGCAGAACATTGAATTATGATTGCTTTCTTAACAATTGTCCAGAGCATGTTTAAAACATGACTAATGCCTATTATCCATGGCTCAAATTATGTGTACAATACCAGACACCCCCACAATTTAAAAAAAAAAGACTCTATTATTAAATCCTAATAAACTGCATTATTACTTATCCAAAGTGTACCATCTCTGGCATTTTGTATAATCACAGAAGTGTGCATTCTTCTCTTCAATCATTATTAAATGTTTTCAATAGCTCTTTAAGAATTATAGGGAATAAAGAGAATACAGAAAATAAAAAACATATTATTCACCCCTTAATCTATTAGTTGACACTGCTATGTATATGTGTTTGCTTGCCATCCTTGAACAAATTTTTCTCTTTATCTATCAGTTTTTTTGATAATTCAACCCAAAGTGCATCATGTGGAAAAAGTGAAGATTGCATGGATTTTTTAAGTTGCTGAAATTTTTATTTTAAAATTATGAACTGAAACACGTATTAGTTCCAAAGAGAATGTTGATTAGAAAAGGGACTCTAGGTAAGATTAAATTTAGTATAATGCATCACAATAAAATTTTAAGAATTCACTGATACATGTAAAGGAAAACAATCTGTCTAATTTATGGGAAATAAATTATAACCAAATATTAATAATTTTATTCCCCGTGATATGGTGGACATTTTTATCTTGACCGGTGAAATAAATATTTGTTTCATCGTGCAGTTTACTTTGAGGCATTCAATCTTTCTAAGTAAAAAATGTTGTCTTTGTAAAATGCTCACACGTCCTTTGCCTAAATTACCACCCATAGCAAGATCTCTTTGAAAACCATATTATTTCCAAATACGGTTCCTAAGAGCAAGGAATCAAGGGTAGAGAAAGAATTCAGAACATGATGAGAAAGTATTGCCATCTCAATGAAGAGCCTTCATTATCAAAGGTCAGCAAACACCACATATACCCCAGATCAGGGCAATGGAAAAGCTTTCCATGTAAAATGAAATCAACATCTGCATTGGATTCCAAAAGGGCTAGCAGGGGTGGAGCGTGGCACAGCAAAATCCTGGTCATCTGGCCAATACAGTCCCAGAAAAATGACCATGATTAGTTTCCCTTTTACTGGCCAGTCTTGTCTTATTTCTCTTCCTTCAAAGCAGGGATCTTAGTTGGGTTTGGCCCATACCATTTTGCAGAAAGAATCCAACATGTGTGGAGTCCTGCTGGGAAGAGAGGTTTGAGAATCCTGACCGAGAGCATAAAAGTTTTTTTTTTTTAACTTATATATTCTGTTATAATTATACTTTAAAAAAACAAAAATTTTTCCCATTGGAGGTGAAAATTAATTCTACATCAGCTTACAATGACGATATTTTCTCATAGAACATTTTGGAGAATTTAAAATTGAAAAAAGAAATTTTAAGCATTTGTTAAAGTATAAATGTTATAAAAAACGGTTAATTATATGTTTTGCTATAAAAATAAATCCTTACTTAGGAAGAGAGAATTTTTCCCAATACCCTGTCAGTGTCAATTTATCCCATTAAATAGAAAATTCTGCAAAATAAATGGCTTCAAATAGAAGAGTTACTGTGAAATGCATATTTTATCTTAACTTTTGGACTAGAGTTTCTACCTAATAATTACTGGAATAATATTTAACAACTCTAACTCGAGGAAAAATAATTGGAGGACAAGAAATGCTTCTCAACGATGACTCCTATTTTGAAAAATCACAATTTTAAATCAATAATCCAGAGGATCTTGTTGAAAGCAGCAACATCCATAGACTGCACATAGTCCTCAAAAGCACTTATCTGCTCCTCCAGCATATCTGTTCCAACTTTATCATCTTCAACTACACACTGTATCTGAAGTTTTTTTATTCCATATCCCACTGGAACTAGTTTAGAAGAGTCCCAGACCAGTCTGTCTGCTTGAATGCTTCTGACACACTCTTCTAACTTTGCCATATCTGTTTCATCATCCCAAGGTTTCACATCTAGTAAGATGGAAGACTTGGCAACAAGCGCAGGTTTTTTGGCTTTCTTTGACTCATACTGGGCAAGGTGTTCTTCTCTTAGCCACTTAGCTACTTCACTTTCCTCTAAAGAAATATTTAATACATTTTACAAATCCAGTTGTTCCTCAGCTTAAAGCTGGTGGGATCATCAAAAGAAACAGACTTGTCTAGAATTTCTTCCAAATAATTATTGGAATAATATAAAACAACTCTAAATCGAGGAAAAAAAAAAGGGAGGACAAGAAATGCTTCTCACTGATGACTCCTTTTTAGAATAATCACAATTTTAAATCAATAATCCAGAGGACATCATTTTACATGACTTCACAATTCTGTACTGAATGTTTACATCACTCGGAGTTTTGTTTCAAGGAAATATTCCTGATTTTCTGGAAACAATTGTGCTGTTCCCGATGGCAGAGAGATTATGATGCTGGTGTCCATATATGAATACCTGCTTTTTGACATATTGTAATTTTTGAGAATGTAGTGGAAATATTTTCAAAAAAAATTTTGTGAAAAAACAGATCGAAATGTACAAAAATGAAACCATTGTACTACTGTACAAATAACTTACAGCCTCCAAAATTCTCCTATGGCTCCTGAAGACCATGCCAACACACAGAAAGGAAAAAGTAATGTGTATGGTCCACAAGGTGAAAAAGAGTGACTAAAATGTTTACAAGTTATAAGGGTAAGACTAAAGGTTCTGAAAGTCAAGGACCAAATTCATCCAGCAGAGGGCAACTTATTCCCTTCTATGATTGGGAGATTACAATCTTTGATAATGAAGCAACACTAAAGGAAGCTGACTTTAGGGAAAAAGGTAATTCAAAAAATTCATATTTGTTTCTCCACCCACCCTCTTTCACTTAATATATATTTTAGTGATGCATATGAATCATACATGAAAATACAAATACTGAAACTGAGCCAAAATCTCAACCATAGAAAATTAAGTGGCATGAAACCTAACAGTGGTCCAGTACACACATCTCCAGGAGATCGCTGAAATGTGATTCCTTTTTAAAAAATTGGCCAAAGCATCTTTAAAATATGACTAATGCCTATTATTCATGGTTCAACACGGGTGTACAATTTCAGACATCCCCACGAATTTTAAAACAAGTCTGTTTTATAATACCTATTACACCACAACCTTACTTATCAAATGCGTACATTCCCTGGTGCGTCATATATTCACAGAGATGTGCATTCTTCTCTTCAATCATTATTAAATGTTTTCAACAGTTCTTTAAGAATTAAAATAAGTAAAGAGAATCCAGAAACATAAATAAAATATTATTCACGTCTCAATCTTTTTGTTCACACTGTCATGCAAAGGTGTTTTTCTCACCAACCTTGAACAAATTTTTCTGTTTATCTCTCAGTTTTTTTGATAACATCCCATTGTGCATGATGTGGGCAAACTGAACAATGCATAGCTGTGTTAAAGCTTTTGAAAGGTCTTTAAATTATGGACTGAAAATATATTAGATTGAAAGAGAATGTTGATTTGAAAAGGGATTTTATGTAAGATTAGATATAATATGATAAGTCATAATAAAGATTTAAGAAGGCACAGACATATGTAAAGGAAAATAATCAGTTATATTTAGGGGAAATAAATAATAACAAATTTTTAATTATTCTATTCCCAGACAAATAGTGGACCTTATAATCTCTAGGGGTGAACTAAATTTTTGTTTTATCATGCAGTTTACATTGAAGTATTCATCTTTCCTAATAAAAAATGTCCTCTTTGTAAAGTGCTCACTTATACTTTGGCTAAATTACCACACATATCAAGATCACTTGGAAAGCCATAAAAATTCCTACTAGAGGTCTAAGAGCAATGGAATTAAAAGCAGAGGAAAAAATTAGAATAGAATGAGAAAGGATTGCCCCCTCAGTGAAGAATCTTCATTATAAAAGGTCACCAGACCCCACGTACATCCCAGATCAGGGTAATGGATAACCTTTCCATGTAAAATGAAATCAAACTTCTGCATTGGATTCCAAAAGGGCTCACAAGGGTGGAGCGTTTTAAAACTAAAATCCTGGTCATCCTGCCAATGCAGTCCCTTGACAAATTACCAGGATTTGATTCCCTGTTACTGGCAAGGCTTGTCTTCTTTTTGCTCTTCCAAAGCAGGCACCGTAGCTGGACGCAGCACATACACTTATACAGGATAATAATTTGGACTTGGGGGCATGGAAGAATGGGATGTTTGGAAAAGACAGCAGCAGGAGAGAAGGCATTGCTAAAAACACAAAAGAGGTGAACAATGGAATCCTGAACAATGGCAACCAAGTGCTTATTAATTTGTACAGTGTTCTGGAGTGCTGGTTGAAAATTAAAATAGAAAGAAAACTCCAATAAACAACACAGGAGTATGTGGAAAAATTAAAACTCAAGCGCCTTCAATAAAGACACTTCCCATAAAATCATCTGTCCAGATATGTTGAAGTAAGGGTATGAAAGTGTATTTTAAACAAAATATAGTCAGTGGCTGGTGGATAAAAAAGCAAAAATATTTACTCATGATCTTTCAGAAAGTTTAAAACACATGTGGATTCATGCTGGGAATAGAGATTTGACAATTCTGACCGACTGCATAAATGTTTGGTTTCTTGTTAATTTATAGATTCTATTATACATATAAATTAAGGAAAACAAGAAAGTGACCAAATGGACGTGAAAATTAGCAATAAGTCAGAGTAGAATGAAGTTGCTCTCTCATAGAGTAATTGGGAGTATTTAAAATTAAAAAAAAAAAATTGAATTTAAGACTTCATTAAAACATACATTTAAAAGAAGGGTTAATTATATATTATGGTTTATAAATCAATATTTTATTAGGCAAAATGAATTTTCCCCCTACCCTGTCACTGTCGATGGGAAAGGAAAGTCTTTAACCCTTTTAAATAGTAAACTCTGTAAAATTAAAGAACACAGATAGAAGAGATACTGTGGAATGAATATTTTACATAAATTATTGGACGACATTTTCTTCCTATTATTTATTGGAATAATTTTAAACTACTCTTGCTGGTAGAAAAATAATGGGAGCACTAGAAATGTTTCTCAATGATTCTCCTTTTTGGAATATTCACATCTTTGAAATGTTAATTCAGAGGACCTCTTTTTACATGATTTCATGAGTGTTTATTGAGTGTTTACAAGTTTGTGGATTTTTTTTTTAAGGATACCATTCTTGATTTTCAACACATTATTGGGGCTGTTGCTGATGGTTCAGAGATTGTGATGCAGGTGTCCATAAACAAATAGCTGCTCTTTTGTCATATTATAATTTTTGAGAATTATTGGGAAAAATATCTAAATTATCCTTACCAAGAAACAAATCCACATATACACAAATGAAACCAAGGAACTAGAGTAAAACTAGCTCCCAGCATCCAAATTTCTCTTCTTGCTTATGAAGGACATTGTCAACACCCAGAAATGCTAAAGGGACCGGTAAGGTCCAAAAGGTGAGAAAGAGTGACTCAACTGTTTACATGATATCATGTAGAAGAGGAATGGTTCATAAAAATCAATGTTCTAATTCCTTCCTCGGCCCTTGATTCCATTGCTCTTAGGATCTCTATTTGGAAATAATATGGTTTTCCAAGAGATCTTGTTAGGTGTGATAATTTAGGCAAAGGACGTGTGAGCACTTTACAAAGAGGACATTTTTTACTTAGAAAGAATGAATGCCTCAAAGTAAACTGCACGATTAAGCAAATATTTATTTCACCAGTCAAGAATAAAATGTCCACTCTAGGCACACCAGATTACAGCCTCCATACTGAAGAAACAAAAAAAGAAGTCCACTTTAGAGAAATATGTAATTCCAAACCTTCATATTTGTCGCTCTCCCCTTGCTTTCCCTTAATATATATTTTTAGTGATGCATGTCAATTATATATGAACATAAAGAAACCTGACGCTGAGAGTAGAAATCTCATCATAAAAATAGAAAGGGGCAAAACACCTAAGGGTTGTCCCATACACAAATTTCCAGGGAAACTTGAATTGTGATTCCCTTTTAAACAATTGACAAGAACATCTTTAAAACATGACTAATGCCTAGTATCCATCACTTAACTCTGTGTACAGTTCCAGACATACCCATGATTAATAATGAATGTTTACATTCATTATTGCATTCATTATGTTTACATCATTGTAAACATAATGTTTACAATAATGAATGTTTACAACACTCGGAGTTTTGTTTCAAGAAAATATTCCTTTTTTTCAGGACACAATTCTGCTGTTCCCTATGGCAGAGACATTGTGATGCAGGTGTCCATATATGAATACCTGGTTTTGACATATTGTAATTTTTGAGAATGTATTGGAAATATTTTCAAAAAAATTTTTGCAAAGAAACAGATCGACATATACAAAAATGAAACCATAGTACTACTGTACAAATAACTTACTAGCCTCCAAAATTTTCCTATGGCTCATGAAGGACCATGCCAACACACAGATGGGAAAAAAGGACATGTATGGTCCACAAGGGGAGAAAGAGTGACTTAACTGCTTTCAAGATATCATGTAGAAATAGAATGGTTCATAAAAATCAAGGATAATTTCCATCAGAGTGGTCGCCCTCCGTCTATGCACTCCAGATTACATCATCCATAATGAAGAAACACAAAAGGAAGACCACTTTAGAGAAATAGGTAATTCCAAAGCTTCATTTTTGTCTCTCTCCCTTGCTTTCCCTTATATATATTTTTTGTGATACATGTCAATCATTCATGAACATATCTAAACCTTACGCCGAGAGTAGAAATCTCATCATAACAAAATAAAGGGGCATAACACCTAACAGTCGTCCCATGCACACATCTCCAGCAGAACCTTGAATTGTGATTGTCTTTTTAAAAATTGGAAAGAACATCTTTAAAACATGACTTATGCCATGTATCCATGGCTTAACTGGGTGTACAGTTCTAGACATACCCATGATTATTAAAACAAATCTGTTTATTAATACAATGAAACCACTATCTTTCTTATCCAATGTGTACATTCCCTGGTACTTCATATAATCACAGAGGTGCGCATTCTTCTCTTCAATCATTATTAAAACTTTTCAACAGCTCTTTAAGAATTATAATATATAAACAGAATCCAAAACAGTAAATAAAATATTGTTCAGCTCTCAATCCATTTGTTGACACTGCCATGCAAAGGTGTTTTTCTCAGCGCCTTTGAACAACATTATCCATTTCTCTCTCAGTTATCATCATGAATAATCCGATAGTGCATCACGTGGACAAAGGAAAAAATACATGGCTTTTTTAAAGCTATTGAAAAGACTTTATTTTAAAGTTATGAATGGAAACGTATATTAGTTTGTAGGAGAATCTTGATTTGAAAAGGGATTTTAGGGAAGATTAGATTTAATATAATCAATCATAATAAAGATTAAGAATGCACAGGCACATGTAAAAGAAAATAATCAGTCTGATTTTAGTGAAATAAATTATTAAAATTTTTAAATTATTTTATTCCACCTGAAATTGTGGAAATTATAATCTCAAGGGGTGAAATAAATTTTTGTTTCTTCTTTTTTGTTTACAAAAAAAAGGCCCATTTGTAAAGTGCTCATATGTACTTTGAATAAATTACAAACATAACAGGATCCCTTGGAAAACGATATTATTTCCAAGTAGAGATACTCAGAGCAATGGAATCAAAACCAGAAGAAGAAATTAGAATAGAATGAGAAAGTATTGCCATCTCAATGAAGAGCCTTCAATATCAAAGTTCACCCATCACCAATATATCTCAGATCAGGGCGATGGATAAACTTACTATTTGAAATGAAATCGAACTTCTGCATTGGATTTCAAAAGGACTCTCCCGGGTGGAGTGTGGCACACCAAAATCCTGGTCATCCGGTCAATGCAATCCCAGGAAATATGGCCAGGATTCGTGTCCCTTTTACTGGCCAGTCTTGTCTTCGTTATGCTCCTTCAAAGCAGGAAACTTAGCTGGGTGTGACCCAAACACTTTTGGAGAATAATTATTCAGACCTTGTTGTCATGGAGAACAGGCTGTTTGGAAATGACAGCAGCAGGAGAGAAGGCACTGCTAAAAACAGAAAAGAAGAGAACAATGGAATCCTGGAGGAAAGAATCCATGCTCTAATTTCCTTGTGCAGTGTGGTGCAGTGATTTTTAAAAATTGGAACAGAGAGAATACACCATTACACAACTCAGGAGTATGTGGAAATTTAAAACCGAAGTGACTTCAATACAGACACAGCTTATACACCCAAATAGCCAGATATGTTGAAGTCAGGGTATGAAATTGTATATTAAACACAAAGTATGGTCAGTGGGTGGTGGAAAAAATGCAATACTGTTTTCTCCTGAGCTGTGAGAAATATTCCAACACATGTGGAGTCATGCTGGTGTATAGAGGTTTCAGTTTCCTGACCGTCTGCATTAAAGTTTTTTTAATTTTTTAATAGATTCTGTTAGAAATATAAATTAAGGAAAACAAGAATGTGGCCAATTAGAGGTGAAAATTAACAATAAGTCAGATTAGAATGCCAGTGTTCTCGCATAGAGTAATTGGGAGTATTTAAATAAAAATAAATCAATTTTAAATCTTTGTTAAGACATACATTTTAAAAGAATAATTAATTCTATATTTTGGTATATAAATCAATCATTAATTAGGCAAAAAGAATTTTCCTGGTTCCCTGTCCATGTTAATTGGAAAGGAAAGGCTTTAACACTTTTAAATAGTAAACTCTGTTCAAATAAAATACTACAACTAGAAGTTTTCCTGGGCAATGGATATTTTACCTTAATTTTGTGGCTAGTTTTTTTCCTAATAGTTATTGGAATGATATTAAACTACTTTTACTGGCAGAAAAATGATGGGAGCACAAGAACTGTTTCTCATTTATTCTCCTGTCTTGAATAATCAAAATATTATTTCAAAAATTCAGAGGAACTCTTTTTACATGACTTCATGATTCTTTACTGCATGTTTACAAAGCTCAGGATTTTTTTTTCAAAGAAAGCATTCCGATTTTCAAGACATTATTGGGCTGTTGCATATGGTGCAGATTGTGACGCATGGGTCCATATACAAATAGCTGCTATATTATCTTATTGTAATTTTTGATAATTGTTGGGAAAAATATTAAAATCATTCTTACCAAGAAACAGATCCACATATACACAAATGAAAAGAAGGAACTACAGTAAAAATAGCTCCCAGTGTACAAATTTCTCTTATGGCTTATGAAGTACCTTACCAACACCCAGAAGTGCAAATGGGATGTGTAAGTTCCACAAGGTGATAAAGAGTGCCTCAACTGTTTACAAGTTATCATGTGGAAGTGGCATGGGTCATAAAATTCAAGGACCTATTGCATCAAGCAGAGGGTACCGCCCTCCATTCTATGCATGAGAGATTACAACCTGATAATGAAGAAACACAAAGGAAGAGCACTTTAGAGCAATAGGTAATTCCAAGCTTCATATTTGTCCCTCCCCACCCTCTTTCTCATAATATATATTTTTAGTGATGCATATCAATCGTTTCTGAACATACATAAACCTGACACCGAGAGCAGAAATCTCAGCCTTAGAAAATATAGGGGCAAAACACCTAACAGAAGTCTCATACACATATCTCCTGCAAAACATTGAATTTTGATTCCTTTTTTTAAAATTGGCCAGAGCATCTTTAAAAGATGACTAATGCCTATTATCCATGGCTCAACTTATTTGTACCACCACAGACATACCCACAATTTAAAAAAAAAAAAAAAAGCTCTTTTATTAAATCATATTAAACCACTATATTATTTATCCAATGTGTACCATCCTGGTCCTTCGTATAATCACAGAAGTGTGTATTCTTCTCTTAAATCATTATTAAATATTTTCAATAGCTCTTTAAGGATTATAGGAAATAAAGAGAATACAGAAAATAAAAAAATATATTATTCAGCTCTTAATCCGTTAGTTGACACTGACATGCATATGTGGTTTGCTTGCTGTCCTTGAACAACTTTTTCTGTTTAGCTCTCAGTTTTTTGATAATTCAACCCAGAGTGCAAAATGTGGACAAAGCAAATATTGCATGGGTTTTTTAAGTTGTTAAAAATTTTTATTTTAAAATTATGTACTGAATCGCATATTAGTTCCAAAGAGAATGTTGGTTTGTAAAGGGAATCAAGGTAAGATTAGATTTAATACAATCAATCATAATAAAATTTTAACAATGCACTGACACATGGTAAAGGAAAATAATCAGTCTGATTTATGGGAAATAAATTATAACCAAATTTTAATTATTTAATTCCCCATAATAGGGGGGACATTTTAATCTTGACTGGTGAAATAAATATTTGTTTCATCATGCAGTTTACTTGGAGTCATTCAATCTTTCTAAGTAAAAAACGTCCTCTTTATAAAGTGCTCACACGTCCTTTGCCTAAATTACCACACATAAAAACAACTCTTGGAAAACCATATTATTTCCAAATAGACATCCAAAGAGCAATGGAATCAAGGACATAGGAAGAAATTAGAACATAATGAGAAAGTATTGCCATCTCAATGAAGAACCTTCATCATCAGTGGTCACCAAACACCACATATACGCCATATCAGGGCAATGGATAAACTTTTCCTGTAAAAGGAAATCGAACTTCTGCATTGGATTCCAAAAGGGCTTGCAGGGGTGAAGTGGGGAACACCAAAATCTTGGTTATCTTGCCAATGCAGTCCAAGAAAAATAGCCAAGATTTGTTTCCCTTTTACTGTCCAGTCTTGTGTTCTTTCTGCTCCTTCAAAACAGGGACCTTAGTTGGGTGTGGGCAAAACCCTTTTGCCCACTAATTATTCAGAATTTGTGGCAAGGGAGAATGCACGATTTGGAGAAGAGAACAGCAAGACATAAGGCACTGCTAAAAACAGTAAAGAGGAGAACAACGGAATGATGGAGGACAGAATCCAAGCTGTAATTTCCTTGTGCAGTGTGTTGAGCTGCTTTTTGAAAATTGGAACAGAAAGAAATCTCCACTCACCAACTCAGGATTATGTGGGAAAAATTAAAGCCCAAGAGACTTCACTACAGAGTCAGCCTATACAACCAACTATCCAGTTATGATGAAGTCATGGTATGAAAGTGCATTTAAAACATAAAGTGTAGTCAGAGGCTGGTGGAAAAAAATGGCATAATATTTTCTCATGACCTGTCAGAAGAAATCTGACATGTGTGGAGTCATACTGGGAATAGAGGTTTGAGATTCCTGACCCACAGAATAAAAGTTTTTTTTTTTTTTACCTCATTGATTCTGTTATAGTTATACCTTAAACAAACAAGAATGTGTTCCATTGGAGGTGAAAATTAACTCTACATCAATTTTCAATGATGATATTTCTCATAGAGCAATTTGTAGAATTTAAAATTGAAAAAAGAAATTTTAAGCCTTTGTCAAAGTATTCATGTTTCAAAAAAAGGTTAATTATTTATTTTCCTATAAAAATAAATCCTTACTTATGCAGAAAGAATTATTCCCCATACCCTGTCAGTGTTAATTTGAAGGAAAAGATTTTATCCCGTAAAATGGAATACTATGTAAAAATAAAAGTCTTCAAATAGAAGAGTTCTTGTGGCATGCATATTTTACCTTAACTTTTGGACTAGAGTTTCTTCCTAATAATTATTGGTATAATATTAACTCTAACTCGAGGAAAAATAATGGGAGGACAAGAAATGCTTCTCACTGATGACTCCTTTTTTGAATAATCACAATTTTAAATCAATAATCCAGAGAACATCATTTTACATGACTTCACAATTCTGCACTGAATGTTTACACCTCCAAGGGTTTTGTTTCAAGGCAACAATCCTGATTTTCTGGACACAATTGGGCTGTTCCCGATGGCAGAGAGATTGTGATGCAGGTGTCCATATATGAATACCTGCTTTTTGAAATATTGTAATTTTTGAGAATGTATTGGAAATGTTTTCAAAAAATTTTTTGCAAAGAAACAGATCGACATATACAAAAATGAAACCATTGAAATTCTGTACAAATAAATTACAGCCTCCAAAATTCTCCTATGGTTTATGAAGGACCATGCCAACACAGAGAAGAGAAAAATGGACGTGTATGGTCCACAAGGTGAGAAAGAGTGACACAACTATTTACAAGTTATCATGGTAAGATGAAAGGTTCTCAAAGTCAATGGACCAAATCCATCCAGCAGAGAGCACCGTACTCCCTTCTATGCTTGGGAGATTACAATCTTTGATAATGAAACAACACTAAAGGAAGCTGAATTTAGGGGAACAGATAATTCAAAAGATTCATATATGTTTCTTCACACCATCTTTCACTTAATAAAAATATTTTATTGATGCATATCTATCATAAATGAACATAGAAAAGCTGAAAGCAAGAACCAAAATCTCAACTTTAGAAAATTAAGAAGCATGACACCAAACATAGGTCCAGTACACACATCTCCAGGAGATTGTAGAATTGTGATTACTTTTTTAAAAATTGGCCAAAGTATCTTTAAAATATGACTAAGGCCTATTATTCATGGCTCAACTAGGGTGTAAAATTTCAGACATCCCAACTACTTTAAAACAAATCTGTTTTATTAGTACATATTAAATCACTATCTTTCTTATCAAATGCGTACATTCCCTGGTGCGTCATATATTCACAGATGTGTGCACTCTTCTCTTCAATCATGATTAACCGTTTTCAAAAGCTCTTTAAGAATTAAGATAAATAAAGAGAATCCAGAAGAAGAAATAAAATATTATTCACCTCTCAATCCATTTGTTGACACTGCCATGCAAAGGTGCTTTTCTCACCATCCTTGAACAAATTTTCCGTTAATCTCTCAGGTTATTGATAACATCCCATAGTGCATAATGGGGGCAAAGTGAACAATACATGGCTGTGTTAAAGCTTTTGAAAGGACTTTAATTTTAATTTATGGACTGAAAGGTATATTAGATTGAAAGAGAATGTTGATTTGAAAAGAGAGTTTTGGTAAGATTAGATTTAATATTATCAATCATAATAAATATTTAAGAAGGCACAAACACATGTAAAGGAAAATAATCAGTTATATTTAGGGTAAATAAAAAAAAAAAACTTTAATTATTCTATTCCCCTTGAAACAGTGGACCTTATAATCTCTACGGGTGAAAAAAAATTTTGTTTTATCATGCAGTTTACTTTGAGGGATTCATTCCTTCTTAATAATAATGTCCTCTTTGTAAAATGCTCACATATACTTTGGTTAAATTACCACAAATAACAATAGCATTTTAACACTAAAATCCTGGTCATCAGGCCAATGCAGTCCCATGACAAATGGCCAGGATTTGTGTCCCTGTTACTGTCCAGGCTTGTCTTCTTTCTGCTCCTCCAAAGCAAGGACCTTAGCTGGATGTGGCACAAACACTTCTGCAAATAATAATTTGGACCTTGTGGGCATGGAAGAATGGACTGTTTGGAAAAGACAGCAGCGGGAGAGAAGGCATTGGTAAAAACAGAAAAGAGGTGACCAATGGAATCCTGAACAATAGCAACCATCTGTACAGCCTGCTCCACTGCTGGTTGAAAATTAAAATAGAAAGAAATGTCCAATAGTCAGCATAGGAATATGAGGAAAAATTACAACTCAAGCATCTTCAGTAAAGACACTTCCCATAAAAACAACTATCCAGATCTGTTGAAGCCAGGGTATGAAAGTGTACATTAAAGTTAAAATATCGTCAGTGGCTGGTGGAAATATTGCAAAAACATATACTCATGATATTTCAGAAAGTTTAAAACACATGTGGAGTCATGCTGGGAATAGAGGTTTGACAATTCTGACCGACTGAATAAATGTTTTTTTTTTTATTAATTTATAGATTCTATTATATATATGTAATAAGGAAAACAGGAATGTGATCAGTTGGACATGAAAATTAGCATGGAGTCAGAATTGAATGACAGTGTTCTCTCATAGAGTAAATGGGAGTATATAAAATAAAATAAAATAAAAAAAATTTAAGACTTCATTAAAATGTACATTTTAAAAGAATGGTTAATTATATATTATGGTATATAAGTCAATCTTTACTTAGGGAAAATGAATTTTTCCCCCTTCCTTGTCAATGTTAATTGGAAAGGAAAGTCTTTAGCCCTTTTAAATAGTAAACTCTGTAAAAATAAAAGACCTCAGATAGAAGAGTTCCTGTGGAATGCATATTTTACGTTAAATTTTGGACTACAATTTCTTCCTATTATTTAGTGGAAAAATTTTAAACTACTCTAATTGGCAGAAAAATAACGGGAGCACAAGAAATATTTCTCACTGCTTCTCCTTTTTGGAATAATCACATTTTTGAATCTATAATTCAGAGAACCTCTTTTTACATGACTTCATGAGTGTTTATTGAAGGTTTACTAGGTTCTGGATTTTTTTTTCAAGGAATCCATTCCTGATTTTCAAGACATTATTGGGCTGTTGCTGATGTCACAGAAATTGTGGTGCAGGAGTCAATATACAAATAGCTGGGAGGCAGCAAGATGGCGTTGGTGTAGGAGGGCACACACTGCAAGCTCCCAGAGCAAGGCGGATTGTGGACGGTGTCCTGCCCAGGGGACTGTGCTGTGCACGCATGGAGGGAGAAGCTTGGGACATCTATTTGCACGGATCAGCGGCGTGGACCGAACGGTGGAGATTCGTGAGTTTTGAGGCTGCCAGTGGAGGTTGGCACAGGCGGCTGAGCCCCGCGGTTAGGAAATAAAATAAAACGGCCATTTGTAGCTGCGGGCGGGGTGAAAAAGTTTTATTCTCTGGGTAGCTGGCTGCCTGGCGCCCCTTGGACCTTGTGTGAACAGAGCAAACGAGCTAGTCAGCACCCGTTGAACCGGAGGGGGGATTTTGTTCGGGGAATGGAGCTGATTTCCCTACCCACCCAGGGATAAGACCAGAGGCCCTGCGGAGCCAGGAGGAAGGGACACTTCTCAAAGAAGGGAGGGTTCCATTGGAAGACAGGGAAGGGTATTTTATATTTTTAGTCATTGATCTGGCTGCCTGCACCACCCCGTGGCTTTGGGGAGCAGATAAGCCAAACTGAAGCAGCACCAGGCTGAGAGCAGACTCGAATCTGCACTCAAACTGATTTACTGAGCAGCCCGGTGACGCTGGAGCTCGGCGTCAGAAGGGGCGGAATCCGCCATCTTTAGCACTCCTCACTGACTAACATCAGAGCTTCAGCTAACCTGGGGAGTCCGGAAAGTGGGACATGCTTGATTAATTTCCACGTGCCCAGCTAGGGTCTCTTCCATAAGGGGGTTGGTATAGAAGAGGAATTATTTTGGGTCCTGCATTTGGCTAAAAAAAAAAAAAAAAGTGAGCTCACCTCAACAAATGAAAAATAAATTCTTTTAAATTTAGTTTAATAGCTAAAAGCTGCTTCAGGACCTGCATATAGAATCCTGTGGGGAAATTCATTGATAAACACGAGTAGGCAGGAAGGATCCACGTGGACCATAGGGGAATCATTGACCCCCCTTAGCTCTTTTTGACTGCTTGCCTGAGTGGATCTTTGGTTTCTCTCTGTTACTTTCTGGTCTATTACTATTATTCCCATTTTCCTCCCCCCTTCCTTTTTTTCTTCTATTTTTTTTTAAATAGGTGCTGCCAGCTGGTCGCTTCTTTGCTGGGCTTCTTATTCAGGAATTTCCCACTCGCTGTATATATTGATTCTGTATTACAAACTATCGCTTATCCTTCCTGCATGTTTCTGCCTTCTGTTTTCTGTTGTGGCTCTTAGAGACAACATTTTTCATAGGCCCACAACTTAAGGGTGTCAATTTCTATCCCACCTATTTTGTTTTCTTCTTCTTCTTTTTTCTTTTTTTTTATTAGTATTAACTTTTTCCTTTCAGACCTTTCTCTACTATTTCTCTCCCTCCTCATAATTCTAGCCTTCTAAATCACTATATATATATATTCCTCCATTTGTTTTCCCAGTCCATTGTAGGAACTCCATATTTTTTCCTAGTACTCTACACTGCCTACACAAGTTAAATATTCATCTCATTAAGTCTCATTTTGCCCCTCTTCTAACTTTTATAAATATTTCTATTATCCTTCAGCCTTTCTTACATCTTTTGATTACTCTGGCCCTAACCTTTTGCCTTCAAGGGAACATAGAAAGAAGCAAGGAAATAAAATAAGAAGAAAAACTGCCAAAGAGAAAACTTAACTCACATGCAGAACCAACAGCTAAATTGAATTCTAGAGCATAGAGAAAAGCTAATCAACTGAACAAACCCATCAAGATAATATGATGACCAGAGTGCAACAGAAAAATACAAAAGACTCTGAGAAACTGGAAAACATGGACCAGTCCAGTGCACAAAATAAAAACCAGGAAGCAATGCAGTACATCAAACAACTAATCAAAGCTATCCAAACAAATATCATGGACCAACTTAAAGAACTGAAGGAAGAGATTAAGGATATAAAGAAGACACTGGGAGAACATACTGAAGAAATAGCAAACACATCTAAAAAGGTAATGGATATGATGGCGAACAAAGACACAATTCAAGAAATGAAAAAGACGTTGGACTCACATGGTAGCAGAATTGAACAGGCAGAGGAAAGAATTAGTGACATGGAAGACAATACAGTTGAAATCAAAGAGATTGTAGAAAAGATAGACAAAAAGATAGAAAAAATCCAGTATGGTCTCAGGGAATTAACCGATAATGCAAGACACACAAACATACGCATTATGGGCATCCCAGAAGGAGAAGAGAAGGGAAAGGAAACAGAAGGATTGTTGAAGGAAGTTATGGCTGAAAATTCCCAACTCGATTGAGAGAGATGGATGTGCAGATCCAGGAAGCACAGCACACCCCAAATAGTATAAATCCCAACAGGCCAACTCCAAGACATATACTTGTCAAACTATCGAATGCTCAAGACAAAGAGAAAATACTCAAGGCAGCAAGAGAAAAGAGAACCATCCCATACAAGGGAAGCACAATAAGATTAAGTGCTGATTTCTCAGCTGAAACCATGGGGGCAAGAAGACAGTGGTATGACATAGTCAAAACACTAAAAGAAAAAAACTTCCAGCCACGAATTCTCTATCCAGCAAAATTGGCATTCAAAAATGATGGAGAGTTCAAAATATTCACAGATAAACAGCAATTAAGAGAGTATGTCAAGAAGAAACCAGCACTTCAAGAAATACTAAAGGAATCTCTACAAATTGAAAGGAAAAAACAAAGGAGAGAGAGTTGGAGGAGAGTTTAAAAACAACTGAAAACTCAAAAAGAGAAACAAAACAACATATGACATACATTAACCCAAAGAAAAAATGACTGAAGTAAGAAATTCGTTACGAGTAATAACACTGAATGTTAATGGATTAAATTCACCAATCAAAAGACACAGATTGGCAGAATGGATAAGAAAATATGATCCATCTATATGCTGTCTACAAGAAACCCACCTTCGGCCCAAGGACTCAAGGAGGCTGAAAGTGAATGGCTGGAAAACCCTTTTACAAGCTAACAATAGCCAAAAAAGGGCAGGAGTAGCTATTCTAATATCAGACAAAATAGACTTTAAATGCAAAACTATTGTAAGAGACAAAGATGGACACTACATATTAGTAAAAGGAGTAATCTCTCAAGAAGAGAGAACAATCATCAACATTTACGCACCTAATCGAGGTGCCTCAAAATACGTGCGGCAAACTCTGCAAAAACTAAGAGGAGAAATAAATTCCTCTACAATTATAGCAGGGGACTTCAACACACCACTATCATCATTAGACAGAACATCTAGGCGGAGAATCAATAAAGAAACGAAGGCACTCAACAATACATTAGAAGATTTGGACTTAATAGTTATATACAGAACACTACACCCAAATACAGCGGGATTTACATTCTTCTCCAGTGCACATGGAACATACTCCAAAATAGACCACATGCTAGGCCACAAAACAACACTCAATGAATTCAGAAAGATTGAGATTAGACAAAGTAATTTCTCTGACCACAACGGAATGAAGTTGGAAATCAATAAGGGCCAGAGAAACAGGTTAGGCACAAGGATATGGAAGTTAAACAACACAATCTTAGACAAACAGTGGTCAAAGAGGAAATTTGAAAAGAAATCAGTAACTACCTTGAAACTAATGAAAACAACAACACAACATATCAAAACCTATGGGATGCAGCGAAAGCAGTCCTGAGAGGGAAGTACATAGCCATAAATTCATAAATTAAAAAAGAAGAAAGAGCTAAAATTGAAGACCTAACTACACACTTGGAGGAATTGGAAAAACAACAACAAAATAAACCTAAAGAAAGTAGAAAACAGGAAATAACCAAGATCAGAGCAGAACTAAATGAAATAGAGAATTAGAAAGCACTGGAAACAATAAACAAAACCAAATGCTGGTTCTTCGAGAATATCAACAAAATTGACAAACCCTTAGCCAGACTAACAAAGAAAATGGGAGAACAGATGCAAATTCATAAAATAAGGAATGAGCAAGGTGATATCAATACTGACCCCACAGAAATAAAGAGTATCATAAGAGGATACTTTGAAAAATTATATGCCAACAAGAATGACAATTTAGAGGAAATGGACAAATTTCTAGAAACCCACAAACAGCTGACATTGATGAAAGTAGAAATAGATGAACTCAACAGCCCAATTACAGGTAAAGAGATAGACTCAGTCATTAAAAACCTCCCAACATAGAAGAGTCCAAGACCAGATGGCTTCACAGCGGAATTCTACCAAACATTCCGGAAAGAGCTAACACCAATTCTACTTAAGCTCTTCCAAAAAATAGAAGTAGAAGGAATATTACCTAACTCATTCTATGATGCCAAAATTACCCTAATACCAAAACCAAATAAAGATACCACAAGAAAGGAGAATTACAGACCAATTTCTCTAATGAACCTAGATGCTAAAATCCTTAACAAAATACTTGCTAATCGCATACAACAACATATCAAAAGGATTATACACCATGACCAAGTGGGTTTCATCCCAGGTATGCAAGGTTGGTTCAATATAAGAAAATCAATAAATGTAATACACCACATAAACAAACTGAAAGAAAAAAAATCACATGATCATCTCTATAGATGCAGAAAAAGCATTCGATAAAATACAGCACTCTTTCCTCATAAAAACACTACAAAAGATAGGAATAGATGGAAACTTTCTGAAAATGATAAAGGGTATATATGAAAAACCCAAAGCTAACATCATTTTCAACGGTGAAATCCTAAAAGCCTTCCCTCTGAGATCGGGAACAAGACAAGGATGCCCACTATCACCACTCCTATTTAACATTGTCTTAGAAGAACTTGCATGAGCACTGAGACAAGAAAAGGACATAAAAGGCATCCAGATTGGAAAAGAAGAAGTAAAAATTTCATTATTTGCAGATGACATGATCCTATACATAGAAAACCCTGAGAAATTGACAACAAGGCTTCTAGAACTTATAAAGGAGTTCAGTAATGTTGCAGGCTATAAGTTCAACGCTCAAAAATCATTAGCATTTCTGTACACCAATAACCAGCAAACTGAGGAGGAAATCAGGAAAAAAATACCATTTACAATAGTAAACAAAAGAATCAAATACCTAGGAATAAATTTAACTAAAGATGTAAAGGACTTATATACAGAAAACTACACAACACTGTTAAAGGAAATCAAAGAAGACTTAAATAAATGGAAAAATATTCCCTGTTCATGGATGGGAAGATTAAACATCATCAAGATGTCTATCCTACCCAAACTAATCTACAGATTTAATGCAATCCCAATAAAAGTCAACACTATATTTTTTAAGGAACTGGAAAAACTAACCACAAAATATATTTGGAGAGGTAAGAGGCCCCGAATTGCCAAAGATATATTGAAAAAGAAAAATGAAGTTGGAGGTATCACATTACCTGACTTTAAAACATACTACAAAGCTACAGTGATCAAAACTGCATGGTATTGGCACAAGGATAGACCTACTGACCAATGGAACCGGATTGAGAGTTCTGATATAGATCCTCGCATATACAGTCATCTGATATTTGACAAGGCCACGAAACCCACTCAGCTGGGAGAGAGTGGCCTCTTTAACAAGTGGTGCTTGGAGAACTGGATATCCATATCCAAAAGAATGAGAGAAGAATACCATCTCACACCTTATACAAAAATCAACTCAAGATGGATCAAAGATCTAAATATAAGAGCCAAAACCATAAAAACCTTGGAAGATAATGTAGGGAAGCATCTACAGGACCTTGTAATAGGAAATGGTTTCATGAATTTCACACCCAAAGCACGAGCAGCAAGAGAAAAAATTGATAAATGGGATCTCCTCAAAATTAAAAACTTCTGCACCTCTAAGGATGTTATTAAGAAAATAAAAAGGCAACCTACCCAATGGGAAAAAATATTCGGCAACCATGTATCTGATAGGTGCCTAATATCCTGCATATATAAAGAAATCCTTCATCTCGAAAATAAAAGGACAAACAACCCATATAAAAAATGGGCAAGTGACCTGAAAAGACACTTCTCCAAGGAAGAAATACAAATGGCTAAAAAGCACATGAAAAAATGCTCAACATCACTTGCTATCAGGGAAATGCAAATCAAAACTACAATGAGATACCATCTTACACCCATCAGAATGGCAGCTATTAAAAAAACAGGAGACACTAAATGTTGGAGAGGATGTGGAGTAATAGGAACCCTCATCCACTGCTGGTGGGACTGCGGTATGGTCCAGCCACTGTGGAGGACAGTTTGGCGGTTCCTCAGAAAACTAGCAATAGATCTTCCGTATGATCCAGCAATTCCACTGCTGGGTATATACCCAGAAGAACTGAAAACAAAAATACAAACAGATATATGCACACCAATGTTTATAGCGGCATTGTTCACCATTGCCAAAAGTTGGAATCAGCCCCGGTGCCCATCAACAGACGAATGGATAAGCAAAATGTGGCACATACATACAATGGAATATTACTCAGCGGTAAGAAGGAACAAAGTGCTAACACATGGAATAACGTGGATGAATCTTGAAGACCTTATGTTGAGTGAAGCAAGCCAGGCACTGAAGGATGAACAGTATTTGACCTCACTGATCTGAACTGAGGAAAGAGAGCGGTCTCTGAGAACCATTGTCTGGAAGATAGGTTATCAAGGGAGAGTAAGAGAAGAGCAGGCTTTGATCCATAACCCATATGGACATAATCTATGGTAAAGGGATAGATTGTGGTTGCATGTTGAGGGATGGGGCAGATGAGTGGTGGTGTTCCTGGTTTTGGTGGTGCAGCACTAGGGGGTGAGTGGATTAGGAAGGGCTGGTTCAAATCCCCAGGGCATGTAACTGTGAATCTTGACATTCCATGGGTTGGGAGAGGGTGGTATCACAGGCCCTGGGGGGCTGGGGAGAAGGGAACAGTCAAGATCTAATGGGTTGTTTGGTGGTCATGGGGAAGGTTTTTCATTACCTTACAGTAATGGACACAGGACATGGTAAATATCATCAAAATTATTAAACTGTATCATCTAAATTGTAAACTATACTGTAAATCACTGACAATATTTAGTTGCTATATTTTGCTATCTGCATAACAATTATAATAATGCTAACAACCAAAAAAAAGGGGGTGGGGTTAATATGGGGTGGGGAAGGGGAGGTTGTTTGGTATCTGGGAGTCTCCGGCAATCTGTGTGTGACTTTGCTGTGACCTAAAACTTCTTTGAAAATTAAATGAAAAATTGGGAGACAATGGGGATTGAGAGGAGGAAGGTGTCATGGCACACCAGACATCCGATAACACAGTGATAAATGGAAGGAAAAAGGGGAAAAAAGAAAAGAGAAAGGAAAAAATATGTATATATATATATATATTTTAAAGGCATTTCTTTTGTTTTTTGCCCATTTTTTGAATGTCCCAATCCACTAATTATATTTTATTTTGTTTTGTTCTTTGTTTGATTATTTGTTTTTTTTCCTTCTCTCTCTCTCTCTTTTTTTCCCCTGAATGTCCTTATGTTTGTCTCTTTCATGTAAGCTTATCACACTTGTTTCTTTTTCCTAGTAAGTGTATTTGATTATTTTATGGACTAAATGTTCATGAAGGATTTGGATCACAAAAGGGTTACAATGGGTACTGTGGGGGATTATTGGGGAGGGTGTCCAGGGGTGGTTTCATGGGGATTGGTTCATCCAAATATACATGAAAGATATACAAAATCATTCAAAGGATTGGGGGGTGGGGCATGGTCACGATGGGTGGATAATCACACAATAAATGAGGGAATCTGAATTCCTAGCCTGGAGAGCTCTGCCACAGTCTCCAAGGGAGCAGCAATAGTCCTCTGAATGTAGGAACAGTGCCTGTCAAAATAGGATGACCCACTGATGTGTTTTTTTTTATTGATGACTACCCTTGTGAGTCTTTGCTCTTGAAAATGAGACTTAGCCTACAGTTGTGGGTTGCCTAAGGGTTGCCACCTGAGAGCCTCCTTGTTGCTCAAATGTGGCCACTCTCTAAGCCAAACTCAGCATATGATTGTATTACCTTCCCCCCAATGTGGGACATGACTCCCGGGGATGAGCCTCCCTGGCAATGAGGGATTAATACCAAGTGCCAACTGGCAACACAACTGGAAAAAGACCTTGAATAAAAGGGTAAATGGTAAAGACAAATGAGTTCAAGTGGCTAAGAGACTTCAAAGAGAGTTGGGAGGTCATCCCAGAGGTAACTCTTACGCACACCTCAGTAGGAGCTCATAGAATATCTAAGTGCCTATCACCCCACTCAGCGGGGTTCCTGAGAGCTCTGAAGACACCCTGGTCCTATATAAGGGGGGATAGCCCCAGAGACTGATGCCTTATCAGTGGGTTCTATTTTTGAATCTGTGCTCCTGAGAACAGAATTAGACTCAAATAAGTCCTCCCTGCACATGGTTCACCAGTCCCTTCTATTCAAACCTATATGTGATGTTGGAGGTTTTAGGTATACTTCCAGAGACTAGAGCATCCCAACTACCTATGTGCCAGGTGTGCATGAAATCTCAGTGGAGCTGCAACTCCTACCCTACAGCTCAATGGACTCATCCAAGTCACCTGGTGAGGAGACAACGATGGGCAATGGCCATCCCAGGGAATGGAGAGGGCCTGCATCTGCAGACAGGATCATCCCACCCACCATATCCATGGCATATAAGCCCTCTCTCACTTGGAGTTGGAGTGGACATCACCATCCCAGTCCCCTCAGAATTGGGGGAAGAACTATGGACCAGAGTGGACTTGATGGTACTCTCTTGTTCACATATGGTGATTCTAGCAATGCAAGAAATTATAAAAATGAGTTGGAGCCAGTGGCCACTTGACCTTTTTGGGGTAGGGAGGGGATGAGGTGTTGAAATACAGGGGCTTCTTTGGGAGTTGGAGGTTGTCCTGAGTACTGTTGTGGCAATGGATGTAGGCCATTTTAAATCAGCACACACCTCCCAGAACTGAGTGGGAGAGAGTGTGGTCTACAGTGTGAACTGTGGTCTATGGTTGGTGGCAAGGCTCCAGGATGTGTAAGTTCATTGAGGGTGGAGGGCAACACTGTGGGAGATGTTTGCATAGGATGTTGTGGGAGGTGTGGGAGGAGGGGAACATGGGAATCCCAGTGGGTTCCATGTAATATTTTGGGTAATCTAAGCACCTCTTAAAATATATGTATATATATATATATATATAAACATTTTTGTAAGCAAATACACATATATGCATATATAATTATATATCATTTTGCAAGTGTTTGTATGTATTGTGAGAATTTTGATTTTTACCCATAAAAAAATAATAATAAAAAAGTATACTGTTATTAATCATAATTTTAATTATTTTAAAGTATAATAATATGTGTTATAAAACTACCTCTCTGCCTAAAAATCAAAAGGCAGATGCTTTAACTTGTTTATATGATTTACTCCACCTCTGCTAATAAAAATTAAATATATACATATATATATAATTTTTAAAATGGAAATTAAAATAGTGAGAACATCAATGATGCTTTGTAACAAATTAAAAAAGGTAAAGTACATTTCAAAATGTGTTGTATTCCTCCCTGGAGGAGCTGGCCATTCTCCCAGGGACTGATGTATGAACCTTAAAATGTATTGACCAAGGAGTGTTGTGTTCCTTCCTGGGGAGGCTGGCCCCTTCCTCAGGAATTAGCAAAATACTCACAAGTTGGCATCTAAAGTATCAAAATAATTAATTCTAAACATAGTCAACCAAAACTCTAGTATCAGTTGCTAATTCAACACTTCCCAGCTAAAAGGTAAATATTGGTAAGTATATATATATATAACTGCTCTATTTATCTGTAATTCTGTAACTTTGTTCAATGTTAACTTAATCTTTTAATTGGTTATGTTATTTATATTTCTCTTTTTAATTGTGAGTATAAGCTTATTAATCTAAATATACATATTAACATTTATCTTGTATCTATCAAGAACTCTAACCAAGAATAAATCAATCATATCATTGTGTCCCCTGGTTTGGTAAGCATGTGAATGTATGTATACTTACTATAAAAGACTAGAATATAACAGTTAAACCCCTGTTTATAAACAATAAAATTAATGTTACAAAACAAAAAGGGGGAGATGGAGGAGAATCTGCTAAAGACAAATTATCTAAAGCATTGCTTACCTTAAATTTTCTTAATAGACAACAAATTTCTAATACCACAGCCGTAAAAAAGACAATGGGCAGTTAATAAATGGAATAAAAATGAAAAATGTGGACAACCAATATATTGGAAAAACGAAACAACCAATAAATGGGAAAAGGGAGAGGTTAAATTTTGGGGCCAAGGTTTTGGTCTTGTCATTACAGAAACAGGAGAAGAGCGGTAGTTTCCCTCTAGAAAAATCAAGCCTAGAGTTGAAGATTCTGCAAATACTTAAACTATGTTCATGATGGATTTACATTAGATTAATTATAGTTAAAGTATTAGGTCAAGGTAAGATACCACATTATAATTACACTCATTGGGCATACATAACCAACTCACCACTTCTAGAGTTGTTGACTTAGAGTTATGAGTCTTACTCAATTTATCTTAATCAATCTCACAACAGACTACTTAATGACAAATGGCATATTTGTCATGGGCTTACAGAGGTTGTGTTGTTTAATGATTCCTATGGAATTGTGAAGGATCAGGCCCTTATAGGGGTGCCAAAACCTATTAAAAAACAACCATATCTTGGTTCATTAATAATTCAACCATAATCATTTGGGAACTGTTCCAATCTCACCCTCTCCATTTGTAGCCCTGCAGATTCCTCCTGGAACGTTGGTCGTACCTGGGGTATCAGGCTGTACATTTCAGGCACCGTCCCTGGCATGTTCCTTCATATAAAAAAGGAACTTGTAGAAGCGCCCCCCCAGTCCATGGTTCCTAATAAAGTCCTGGCAACCCCTGGTCAACCCAGTACCCCTGTCACCAATCTCACTTCAAGCCAGGCTACAAATGCAACAGTTATGTCCGCTACACCCAAAGCTACCTCTCTTAATTCTTACCCAAGTATCATTAGCCCACTCTGGCAAATAATTAACGCTACCTTCCTTGAAATCAATGCTACCCAACCCAATTTTACTCACAATTGCTGGTTATGTCTTTCTGTTAAACCCCTTATTATGATGCTATAGCCCTTAATGCCACTTTTAACAATTCCTCTAATGACAACCCTCCACAATGTCAGTGGAACAAAGACAAAACAGGTGGCCTCACCATACAGTCCGTCCTGCACACTGGACAATGCGTGGGTAATGTCTTTAATAATATTTCTGCCACCTTAACTAAGGCCTGTGCACATTCATCTACCCCGATCCAAGGTAAATTTCATATTCCCCCTGCCAGGGCAAAATGGCTGTGCTCCTCATCAGGGCTCACTCCCTGTGTAGCTACAACTGCCCTCAATAAATCGGGAGAGGTATGGGTCTTAGTATTTATTCTCCCGCATGTTCTTTACCATCACGAAGAAGACCTCTATCAACATTGGGATGCATAACTTTCTGTCACTATAACTAGACAAAAAGAGAAATTTTTACGGCTGTTACCATCGCTTCTCTTTTAGGTATTGCCGGCCTAACCACCGGAACCGCTTCTGTCATCCTCCAACAACAAGGCCTCTCTCACCTCAGAGCTGCAGTAGACGAAGACTTAGCCCGCACTGAAACTTCTATCACCCATCTTGGAAAATCCCTTACATCCCTATCGGAGGTTGTTCTCCAGAATAGGAGGGACATAGACCTACTTTTCCTTAAACAAGGAGGGCTTTGTGCCACACTGGGTGAGGAGTGTTGCTTCTACACTGACCATTCAGGAATAATTAAGGATTCCATGATCAAACTTAGAGAAGGGATAGCAAACTGCAAGCACGAGTGGGAAGCCCAAGGAGGCCTCTCTTGGGGATTCAACACATTCCGCCCTTATCTCCTCCCTATATTAGGCCCCATAATAACCCTACTCCTTGTCATATCCTTTGCAACTTGGGCCATAAAAAAAATAGTTCAGCTAATTAAGGATCAGGTTGATTCTGCCCTAGGCAAGCCCATTCAAGTACATTATCATCGGTTCCACCTCGCTAACCAAGGTGTAAATCCAGAGTCCTTAGGTGCTGCCCATCCTGAAGGGTAAGAAACCCCCTCCTACAGGAACAGAATATAACTCAAAAATATTTTACTAGCTTTTGCTATGATTCGTACCGCTGGGTGGGAGGCAAAGCACTGCAAAGGAGGGCCAAATAACAATCAACGGCCGTTTTTGAGCTCCTTGAGAAATATGCCTCATTTGCATAGGGGTTCGCTCTGCAAAAAATCCCCCTACCCTAAAAAACAGAGCCAAAAACAACTTGGGGAATGAGGCCACTATTTCCCCCAGCAACTTAACACCAAAAGGATGCATAATATGCATCCATCCTCCATCCTTTTGGAAAACAAAGGGAGGAGATGTTGGGGATGATAATGCCTGCATGTTCACCTTCAGCAATGCCAGCAACTTGGAACATGGCCTCCTGGGTTGAAATAACAACAACCTAAGCTAATTAGCCTTCTTCCAGGAAGACATAGGCAGCTCACGCCAAAAGCCCTAGCAACTCGTGCCAAAAGCCCTAATCCCTCCCTAGCAACATCGACCACCAATCCTAGACCGCCATCTGTCCTTAGTAGCCACACCCTCTTCCTTTAGCATATATACCCTGCCTCTTCAATAAACTTTTGCAGCTTGATCAGAATCCTGTCTTACAGTTTTCCTTCATGTCTCTTGTCCCATACCATTCTTCCCTTGCAGAGGTCGGCACCCCTGGTTGATCGTCCCATGGGCTGGGACAAATGCCTCAAAGTAAACTGCATGATTAAACAAATATATTTTTCACTGGACAAGAATAAAATGTCCACTATATGCATGCCAGATTATAGACACCATAGTGAAGAAATACAAAAGGAAGTCCACTTTAGAGAAATAGGTAATACCAAAGCTTCATTTATGTCTCTCTCCCCCTGCTTTCTCTTAATATATATTTTTAGTGATGCATGTCAATCACACATGAATATATATAAAACTGACGCTGAGATTAGATATCACATCATAAGAAAATAAAGTGGCATAACTAATATGTAACAGTCATCCCATACACACATCTTCAGCGGAAACTTGAATTGAGATTCCCTTTTTAAAAATTGACAAGAACATCTTTAAAACATGACTAAAGCCTAATATCCATGGCTTAACTGGGTGTACAGTTCCAGACATACTCACGATTATTAAAACAAATCTGTTTTCACAATACATATTAAACCACAATCTTTCTTATCCAATGTGTACATTCCCCAGTCCTTCATATAATCACAGTGGTGCGCATTCTTCTCTTCAATCATTACTTAATGTTTTCAACAGTTCTTTAAGAATTATAATAAATAAACAGAATCCAGAAGAGTAAATAAAATATTATTCAGCTGTCAATCCATTTGTTAACACTGCCATGCAAAGGTGCTTTTCTCAGCATCCTTGAACAACTTTTTCAGTTTCCCTCTCATTTATCTTAATAACTCATCCCATAGTGCATCATGTGGAAAAAGAGAAAAATGCATTCCTTTTTTAAAGCTATTGAAAAGACTTTATTTTAAAATTATGAATGGAGATGTATATTAGATTGAAAGACAATGTTGTTTTGAAAATGGATTTTAAGTAAGATTATATTTAATATAATAAATCTTAGTAAAGATTTAAGGAGGCACAGGCACATGTAAAGGAAAATAATCAGTCTGATTTTAGGGAAATAAATTATTTATAATTTTTAATTATTTTATTCCCCATGAAATTGTGGAAGTTATAATTTCAAGGGGTGAAATAAATTTTTCTTCATCATGCAGTTTGCATTGAGACATTCATTCTTTCTGAGTAAAAAACTTCCTCTTTGTGAAGTCCTCACACATCCTTTGCCTAAATTAACAAAAAAAACAGGATCCCTTGCAAACCATATTTTTTCCAACTAGAAATATTCAGAGCAATGGAATCAAAGGCAGAGGAAGAAAGTAGAATAGAATGAGAAAGTATTACATTTAAATGAAGAGCCTTAATTATCCAAGGCCACAAAACACAACATATATTCTACATCATGGCAATGGGAAAGCTTTGCATGTAAAATAAAATCGTAATTCAGCAATGGATTCCAAAAGGACTCTCAGGGTGGGAGTTTGGCACACCAAATTCCTGGTCATCCTGCCAACGCAGTCCCAGGAAAAATGGACAGGATTCATTTCCCGGTTACTGGCTAGTCATGTCTTCTTTCTGCTCTTCCAAAGCAGGGACCAAAGCGTTGTGTGTCACAAAAAATTTTTCAGTCTAATTATTTGGACCTTGTGGGCAGGGAGAAAGGGATGTTTGGAGAAGACAGCAGCAGGAGAGATGGCACTGCTAAAAACAGAAAAGAGGAGAACAATGGAATCCTGGAGGAAAGAGTCCAAATTCGGATTTCCATGTGCAATGTGGTATGGGACTTCTTTGAAAATTGTGAAAGAAAGAAAACTCCTCTAGCCACCTCAGGAGAATGTGGAGGAAATGAAATCACAAGAATTTTCAATTCACAAACTGCCAATATCACCAACAAGCCAGATATGTTGAAGACATGTATGAAAGTGAATTTTAAACATAAAGTATGTTCAGTGGCAAGAGGAAAACTGCCATAATATTTTCTCATGATCTGTCAGAAAGATTCCAACACATGTGGTGTCAAACTGGGAGATAGAGGTTTTAGTATAGTGACTGATGGTGTAAAAGTTTTTTTTTTTTTTAATCTATACATTCTGTTAGAAATATATATAAAAGAAAACAAGATTGTGTCCAATTGGAGGTGAAAACTAGATATAAACCTCATGAGAATGACGGTGTACTCTCATAGACTAATTTGGAGTATTTAAAAAAAATGAATTTCAAATCTTTTTAAAACAAACATTTTAAAGAATGTTTATTTATATATTTTGGTATATAAATCGGCCTGTACATAGGAAAGAAGAATTTTTTCCCCATACCCTGTCAATGTTAATTGGAAAGGAAAGATATTAGCCCTTTTAAAGTGTAATCTCTGTAAAATAAAGTGCTACAAATAGAGAACTCCTGGGGAATGCATATTTTACTTTAATTTTTTGACTAGATTTTCTTCCTAATAGTTATAAAATTAATATTACACTACTCTAAATGGCAGAAATAAAATGGGAACACAAGAAATGGTTCTCACTGATTCTTCATTCTGAATAACCACAATTTTAAATCGATAATTCAGAGGACTTCTTTTTACATGACCTCATGATTCTTTACTGAATGTTTAGCAGACTCAGCATTTTTTTTTTTCAAGGAACCGATTGCTGATTTTCTTGACATCATTGGGCTATTGCCCTTGGAGCAGAGATTGTGATACAGGTGTCTATAGACAAATATCTGGCCTTTTGACATATTTTAATTTTTGATAAATGAAATGGAAGAAAAAATCAAAATCATTTTTACAAAGAAACAGATCTACACATAAGAATTGAAACCAAGGAACTACAGTACAGGTATCTCCCAAACTCCAAATATGTCCTATGGCTTATGAAGGACCTTGCCAACACCCAGAAATGCAAAAGGGATATGTAAGGCCCACAAGGTGAGAATGAGTGCCTCAATTCTTTACAAGTTATCATGTGGAAGAGGAATGGTTCATAAAATCAAGGACCTATTGCATAAAGCAGAGGGTACCGCCCTCCATTCTATGCATAACAGATTACAACCTCTGATAATGAAGAAACCTATAGGAAGACCACTTTAGAGCAATAGGTAATTCCAAGCTCCATATTTGTACCTCCCCACCCTCTTTCTCATAATATATATTTTTAGGGATGCATATCAATCATTTCTGAACATACATAAACCGGACAATGAGAACAGAAATCTCAACCTTAGAAAATATAGGGGCAAAACCCCTAACAGTAGTCTCATACACATATCTCCCACAGAACCTTGTATTGTGATTTCTTCTTTAACAATTGGCCAGAGCATCTTTAAAACATGACTAATGCCTATTATCCATGGCTCAAATAATGTGTAAAATCCCAGACATCCCCACAATTTTAAAAAAAGGCTCTTTTACTAAATCCTAATAAACCACAATATTACTTATCCAAAGTGTACAATCCCTGGTCCTTCGTATAATTACAGAGGTGTGCATTCTTTTCTTCAATCATTATTAAATGTTTTCAACAGCTCTTTAAGAATTATAAGAAATAAAGAGAATACAGAAAATAATAAACATATTATTCGCCTCTTAATCTATTAGTTGACACTGACATGATTATGTGTTTGCTTGTCATCCTTGAACAAATTTTTCTGATATCTCTCAGTTTTTTTGATAATTCAACCTGTAGTGCATTATGTGGACAAAGTGATGATTGCATGGATTTTTTAAAGTTGCTGAAATTTTTATTTTAAAATTATGAAATGAAACTCATATTAATTCCAAAGATAATGTTGATTAGAAAAGGGACTCTAGGTAAGATTAGATTTAATATAAAGCATCACAATAAAATTTTAAGAATGCACTGACACATGTAAAGGAAACCAATCAGTCTGATTTATGGGAAAAAATTATAACCAAATTTTAATTATTTTATTCCCCATGATATGGTGGACATTTTAATCTTGACCGGTGAAATAAATATTTGTTTCATCATGCAGTTTACTTTGAGGCATTCAATCTTTCTTAGTAAAAAATGTCATCTTTGTAAAGTGCTCTCACATCCTTTGCCTAAATTACCACCCATAACAAGATCTCTTTGAAAACCATATTATTTCCAAATACGGTTCCTAAGAGGAAGGGATCAAGGGCAGAGAAAGAAGTCAGAAAATAATGAGAAAGTATTGCCATCTCAATGAAGAGCCTTCATTATCAAAGGTCACCAAACAAGACATATACCCCAGATCAGGGCAATCGATAACCTTCCTTGTAAAATGAAACCTTACATCTGCATTGGATTCCAAAAGGGCTAGCAGGGATGGAGCGTTGCACACCAAAATACTGGTCATCTTGCCAATACAGTCCCAGAAAGTTGGCCAAGAGTAGTTTCCCTTTCACTGGCCAGTCTTGTCTTATTTCTCCTCCTTCAAAGAAAGGATCTTATTTGGGTGTGGCCCAAACCCTTTTGCAGTCTAATTATTCGACTTTGGGGGCATGGAAAATGCACTGTTTGGAAAAGAGAGCAGCAAGAGATAAGGCACTGTTAAAACAGTAAAGAAGACAACAACAGAATAATGGAGGACAGAATCCAAACTGTGATTCTCATGTGCCGTGTGGTGTGCTGCTTTTGGAAAATTTGAACAGAAAGAAATCTCCACTCACCAACTCAGGATTATGTGGGAAAAATTAAAACCCAAGAGACTGCAGTGCAGACCCAGCATATACAACCAACTAGCTAGTTATGTTGAAGTCAGGGTATGAAAGTGCATTTTAAATGTAAAGTGTATTCAGTGGCTGGTGAAAAAAATGCCATAATATTTTCTCATGATCTGTCAGAAAGAATCCGATATGTGTGGATTCATGCTGGGAATAGAGTTTTGAGAATCCTGACCGACAGCATAAAAGTTTTATTTTTTTAACTTATACTTTCAGTTATAATTATACCTTACAAAAACAAGAATGTGTTTCATTGGAGGTGAATATTAACTCTACATCAGCTTACAATGACGATATTCTCTCACAGAGCAATTTGGAGAATTTAAAATTGAAAAAAGAAATTTTAAGCCTCTGTTAAAGTATACATGTTTAAAAATATATTTTTTATTAGTTTTGCTATAAATATAAATCCTTACTTAGTCAGAAAGACTTTTTCCCCATAACCTGTCAGTGTTAATTTTAAAGGAAATATTTTAGTCCATTAAATTGAAAACTCTGTAAAAATAAAAGGCTTCAAATAGAACAGTTCCTGTGGCATGCATATTTTACCAGAACTTTTGGACTAGAGTTTCTTCATAATAATTATTGGAATAATATTAAACAAATTTAACTCGAGGAAAAAAAGTGGGAGGACAAGAAATGCTTCTCACTGATGACTCCTTTTTTGAATAATCACAATTTTAAATCAATACCCAGAGGACATCATTTTACATGATTTCACAGTTTTGTACTGAATGTTTACATCACTCGGGGTTTTGTTTCAAGGAAATATTCCTGACTTTCTGGACACAATTGTGCTGTTCCCGATGGCAGAGAGATTATGATGCAGGTGTCCATATATGAATACCTGCTTTTTGACATATTGTCATTTTTGAGAATGTATTGGAAATATTTTCAAAAAAATTTTTGCAAAAAAACAGATCAACATGTACAAAAATGAAACCATTGTACTACTGTACAAATAACTTACAGCCTCCAAAATTCTCCTATGGCTCATAAAGGACCATGCCAACACAGAGAAAGGAAAAACTGACATGTATGGTCCACAAGGTGAGAAAGAGTGACTCAACTTTTTACAAGCTATCAGGGTAAGATGAAAGGTTCTGAAATTCAAGGACCAAATTCATCCAGCAGAGGGCAATGTACTCCCTTCTATGACAGAGAGATTACAATCTTTGATAATGAAGCAACACTAAAGGAAGCTAACTTTAAGGAAATAGGTAATTCAAGAACTTCATATTTGTTCCTCTGCCCACCCTCTTTCACTTAATATATATTTTAGTGATGCATATCAATCATACATGAATATACAAATAATGAAGCTGAGCCAAAATCTCAACCATAGAAAATTAAATGGCATGAAACCTAACAGGGGTCCAGTACACACATCTCCAGGAGATCGTTGAAATGTGATTCCTTTTTTAAAAATTGACCAAAGCATCTTTAAAATATGACTAATGCCTATTATTCATGGCTCAAATCGGGTGTACAATTTCAGACATCCCCACGTCTTTTAAAACAAGTCTTTTTATTAATACATATTAAACCACTATCTTACTTATCAAAAGCGTACATTCCCTGATGCATCATATATTCACAGAGATGTGCATTCTTCTCTTCAATCATTATTAAACGTTTTCAACAGCTCTTTAAGAATTAAAATAAATAAAGAGAATTCAGAAGCATAAATAAAATGTTATTCACCTCTCAATCCATTTCTTCACACTGTCATGCAAAGATGCTTTTCTCACCATCCTTGAACAAATTTTTCCATTTATCTCTCAGTTTTTTTGATAACATCCCATTGTGCATGATGTGGGCAAACTGAACAATGAATGGCTGTGTTAAAGCTTTTGAATGGATTTTAAATTATGGACTGAAAATATATTAGATTGAAAGAGAATGTTGATTTGAAAAGGGATTTTATGTAAGATTAGATTTAATATGATAAGTCATAATAAAGATTTAAGAAGGCACAGACACATGTAAAGGAAAATAACCAGTCATATTAAGGGGAAATAAATAATAACAAAAATTTAATTATTCTATTCCCAGGGAAATACTGAACCTTTTAATCTCCTGGGGTGAAATAAATTTTTGTTTTATCATGCAGTTTAGAATGAGGGATTCATCTTTCCTAATGAAAATTGTCCTCTTTGTAAAGTGCTCACTTATACTTTGGCTAAATTGCCACACATAACAAAATCACTTGGAAAGCCATATAATTTCCTACTGGAAGTCTAAGATCAATAGAATCAAGGGCAGAGGAAAAAATTAGAATAGAATGAGAAAGCATTGCCCCCTCAGGGAAGAGTCTTCATTATAAAAGGACACCAGACACCACGCACATCCCAGATCAGGGTAATGGATAACCATTCTTTGTAAAATGAATTCGAAATTCTGCATTGGATTCCAAAAGGGCTCGCAAGGGTGGAGCGTTTTAACACTAAATTCCTGGTCATCCTGCCAATGCAGTCCTTTGACAAATGACCAGGATTTGTTTCCCTGTTACTGGACAGGCTTGTCTTCTTTCTGCTCCTCCAAAGCAGGCAACTTAGCTGGATGTGGCAGAAACACTTTTACAGGATAATAATTTAGACCTTGGGGGCATGGAAGAATGGGCTGCTTGGAATAGACAGCAGCAGGAGAGAAGGCACTGCTAAAAACAGAAAAGAGGAGAACAATGGAATCCTGGAGGAAAGAATCCAAACTAGGTTTTCCTTGTGCAGTATGGTATGGGGCTTCTTTGAAAATTGTGAAAGAAAGAAAACTCCTCTAGCCACCTCAGGAGAATGTGGAAAAAATGAAATCACAAGAATCTTCAATACACACACTGCCAATACCACCAACTAGCCAGATATGTTGAAGAAATGTATGAAAGTGAATTTTAAACATAAAGTATGTTCGGTGGCTAGAGGAAAAATGCCATAATATTTTCTCATGATCTGTTAGAAAGATTCCAACACATGTGGTGTCATACTGGGGAAAAGAGGTTTGAGTATCCTGACTGATGGTGTAAATTTTTTTTTTTAACTATACATTCTGTTAGAAATATATATTAAGGAAAACAAGATTGTGTCCAATTGGAGTTGAAAACTAGATATATCACTGATGAGAATGATGGTGTACTCTCATAAACAAATTTGGAATATTTAAAATTAAAAAAATAAATCTTAAGTCTTCTATAAAACAAACATTTAAAGAATGGTTATTTATATATTTTGGTATATAAATCGAAATGTACATAGGAAAGAAGAATTTTTCCCCATACCCTGTCAATGTTACTTGGAAAGGAAAGACTTTAGCCCTTTTAAATAGTAAACTCTCTAAAATAAAATGCTACAAATAGAGAGCTCCTGAGGAATGCATATTTTACCTTAAATTTTGGACTAGATTTTCTTCCTAATAGTTATAAGAATAATATTACATTACACTAAATGACATAAAAATAATGGGAGCACAAGAAATGTTTCTCACTGATTCTTTATTTTGAATAACCACAATTTTAAATCGATAATTCAGAGGACCTCTTTTTACATGACCTCAGGATTCTTTATTGAATGTTTAGCAGGCTCTGCATTTTTTTTTTCAAGGAACCCATTGCTGATCTTCTGGACATAATTGGTCTGTTGCCCTTGAAGCAGAGATTGTGATGCAGGTGTCTATAGACAAATATCTGGCCTTTTGATATATTTTAATTTTTAATAAATGTATTGGAAGAAAAAATCAAAATCATTCTTGCAAAGAAACAGATCTTCACATAAGAATTGATGGGAATCGGCTGTGGCTCAATCAGTAGGGCTCACGTTTACCATATGGGAAGCCCCGGGTTTGGTTCCAGGGGCCTCCTGGTGAAGGCAAGCCCGCCCGCACAGCGTGATTAGCTAACCCAGCAAGCACAAGCAGCAAGGGGGGATAAATGAATAAATAAATAAATAAATAAAATCTTGAAAAAAAAAAAAAAAAGAATTGAAACCAAGGAACTACATTTCAGGTATCTCCCAGCCTCCAAATATCTCCTATGGCTTATGAAGGACCTTGCCAACACCCAGAAATGCAAAAGGGACCTGTAAGGTCCACAAATTGAGAAAGCGTGCCTCAATTGTTTACAAGTTATCATGTGGAAGAGGAATGGTTCATAAAAGTCAAGTACCTCTTGCATCAAGCAGAGGGTACAGCCCTCCATTCTATGCATGCCAGATTACAAACTCTGATAATGAAGAAACACAAAGGAAGACCACTTTAGAGCAATAGGTAATTCCAAGCTTCATATTTGTCCCACCTCACCCTCTTTCTCATAATATATATTTTTAGTGATGCATATCAATCGTTTCTTAACATACATAAACTTGACACCGAGAGCAGAAATCTCAACCTTAGAAAATATAGGGGTAAAACACCTAACAGAAATCTCATACACAAATCTCCAGCAGAACATTTAATTGTGATTCCTTTTTTAAAAATTGGACAGAGCATCTTTAAAACATGACTAATGCCTATTATCCATGGCTCAAATTATGTGTACATTCCCAGACATAGCCACAATTTTTAAAAAAAGGCTCTTTTATTAAATCATATTAAACCTATATATTACTTATCCAATGTGTACCATCCCTGTTCCTTCGTGTAATCACAGAGGTATGCATTTTTCTTTTCAATTATTATTAAATGTTTCAAACGGCTCTTTAAGGATTATAGGAAATAATGAGAGTTCAGAAAATAGAAAAACATTTTATTCACCTTTTAATACATTTGTTGACACTGTCATGCATATGTGATTTTCTTGCAGTACTTGAAAAACGTTTTCAGTTTATCTCTCAGTTTTTTTGATAATTCAACCCATAATGCATCATGTGGACAAAGTGAACATTGCATGGATTTTTAAAGCTGTTGAAAATTTTTATTTTAAAATTATGAACTGAAACGAATATTAGTTCCAAAAAGAATGTTGATTTGAAAAGGGACTCTATGTAAGATTTGATTTAATATAATTAATCATAATAAAATTTTAAAAATGCACTGACACATGTAAAAGAAAATTATCAGTCTGATTTGTGGGAAATAAATTATAACAACATTTTAATTATTTTAATACCCTTGATACAGTGGACATTTTATTCTAGAACGGTGAAATAAATATTTGTTTAATCATGCAGTTTTCTTTGAGGCATTCATTCTAAGTAAAAAATGTCCTTTTTGTAAAATGCTCACGTCCTTTGAATAAATTATCACACATAACAAGATCTCTTGGAAAACCATATTATTTCCAAATAGAGATCTTAAGAGCAATGGAATCAAGGGCAGAGGAAGAAATTAGAACATAATGAGAAAGTATAGCCATCTCACTGAAGAGCCTTCATCATCAAAGTTAACCAAACACCACATAAACCCCAGAACAGGGCAATGGATAACCTTTCCATGTAAAATAAAATCCAACTTCGGCATTGGATCCCAAAAGGACTAGCAGGTGTGGAGCGTGCCACACAAAAATCCAGGTCATCCTTCCAATGCAGTACCAGAGAAAAAGGCCAGGATTTGTTTCCCATTTACTGGCCAATCCTGTCTTCTTTTTGCTCCATCAAAGAAGGGGCCTTAAATGGGTGTGGCACAAAATATTTTGCAGACTAATTATTCAGACTTTCGGGGCATGGAGAATGCACTGATTGGAAAAGAGTGCAGCAAGTGATAAAGCACTCTGAAAAATAGTAAAAAGGAGAACAATGGCATCATGGAGGACAGAATCCAAGCTGTGATTTCCTTGTGTAGTGTGGTGTGATGATTTTTGAAAATTGGAACAGATAGAAAACTACACTGAAAAACTCAGGATTATTTGGGAAAAATTAAAACCCTAGAGACTGCACTGCAGACCAAGCCTATACAGCAAACTAGCCAGTTATATTGAAGTCAGGGTATGAAAGTGCATTTTAAATGTAAAGTGTAGTCAGCGGTTGGTGGAAAAAGTGCCATAATATTTTCTCATGATCTGTCAGAAAGAATTCCACATGTGTGGAGACATGCTGGGAATAGAGTTTTAGAATCCTGACCGACAGCATAATTTTTTTTTAACTTAAAGATTCTGTTATAATTATACCTTAAAAAACAAGAATATTTCACTTTTGAGGTGAAAATTAAATCTACGTCAGCTTACAATAATGATATTTTCTCAGAGCAATTTGGAGAACTTAAAAATGAATAAAGAACTTTTAAGCCTTTGTTAATGTATACATGTTTAAAAAATGGTTAATTTTTGGTTTTGGTATAAAAATAAATCCTGACCTAGGCAGAAAGAATTTTTCCCCATACCCTGTCAGTGTCAATTTGAAAGGAAAGATTTTAGCCCATTAAAGACAAATCTCTGGAAAAATAAAAGGCTTCAAATAGAAGAGTTCCTGTGGCATGCATAATTTTACCTTAACTTTTGGACTAGAGTTTCTTCCTAATAATTATTGGAAGAATATTAAACAACTCTAAAACGAGAAAAAATAATGGGGGGACAAGAAATGCTTCTAACTGCTGACTCCTTTTTTGAATAATCACAATTTTAAATCATTAATCCAGAGGACATCATTTCACATGACTTCACAATGCTGTACTGAATGTATACATAACTCGGGGGTTTGTTTCAAGGAAAAATTCCTGATTTTCTGGACACAATTGGGCTGTTCCCAATGGCAGAGAGATTGTGATGCAGTTGTCCATATATGAATACCTGCTTTTTGACATTTTGTAATTTTTGACAATGTATTGGAAACATTTTCAAAAATTTTTTTGCAAAAAAACATATCAACATATACAAAAATGAAACCATTATACTACTGTACAAATAACTTACAGCCTCCAAAATTCTCCTATGGCTTATGAAGGACCATGCCAACACACAGAAAGAAAAAAGTGACGTGTATGGTCCACAAGATGAGAAAGAGTGACTCAACTGTTTACAAGTTATCAGGGTAAGATGAAAGGTTCTGAAAGTCAAAAAAAATATTCATCAAGCAGAGGGCACCGAACTCCATTCTATGCTTGGGAGATTACAATATTTGATAAGGAAGCAACACTAAAGGAAACTGACTTTAGTGAAAAAGGTAATTCAAAAGCTTCATGTTTGTTTCTCCGCACACTCTTTCACTTAATATATGTTTTTAGTGATGCATATCAATCATAAATTAATATACAAAAGCTGAAGCCCAGCCAAAATCTCAACCTTAGAAAATTAAGGGACATGAAATCTAACAGTTTTCCAGTACACACATCTCCAGGAGATCCTTGAATTGTGATTCCTTTTTTAAAAATTGGCAAAGCATCTTTAAAATATGACTAATGCCTATTATTCATGGCTCAACTCAGGTGTACAATTTCAGACATCCCCACGTCTTTTAAAACAAGTCTGTTTTATTAATATATATTAAACCACTATCCTACTTATCAAATGCATACATTTCCTGGTGCGTCTTATATTCACAGAGGTGTGCATTCTTCTCTTCAATCATTATTAAACGATTTCAACAGCTCTTAAAGAATTAAAATAAATAAATAGAATCCAGAAGCATAAATAAAATATTATTCACCTGTTAATCCATTCGTTGACACTGCCATGCATAGGTGCTTTCCTAACCATCCTTGAACAAATTTTCACATTTATCTCTCAGTTTTTTTGATAAATCATCCCATAGTGCATGATTTTGCAAAATGAACAATGCAGGGCTGTATTAAAACTTTTGAAAGTACTTTAAATTATCGATTGAAAAGTATATGAGATTGAAAGAGAATGTTGATTTGAAAAGGGATTTTGGGAAGATTAGTTTTAATATCATCAGTCATAAAAAAAGATTTAAGAAGGCACAGTTGTAAAGGAAAATAGTCATATTTAGGGGAAATAAGTAATAACAATATTTTAATTATTCTATTCCATGGCAAATAGTAGACCTTATAAACTCTACGGGAGAAATAAATTTTTGTTTTATCATGCAGTTTACTTTGAGGGATTCATTATTTCTTAGTAAAAAAAAGTCCTCTCTTTATAGTGCTCACTTATACTTTGGCTAAATTACCACATATAACAAGATCCCTTGGAAAACCATATAATTTCCTACTAGAGATATAAGAGCAATGGAATCAAGGGTAGTGGAAAAAAATAGAATAGAATGAGAAACGATTGCCAACTCAGTGAAGAGTCTTCATTATAAAATATCACCAGACACCATATATATCCCAGATCATGGCCATGGATAACCTTTCCATGTAAAATGATATTGAACTTCTTCATTGGATTCCAAAAGGGCTCGCAGGGGTGGAGCATTTTAACACTAAAATCCTGGTTATCTTGCCAATGCAGTCCCATGAAAAATGGCCTGGATTTCTTTCCCTGTTACTGGCCAGGCTTGTCTTCTTTCTGCTCCTCCAAACCAGGGAACTTAGCTGGATGTGGCACAAACACTTCTGCAGGATAATTATTTGGACATTGGTGGTATGGAAGAATGGGCTATTTGGAAAAGACAGCAGCAGGAGAGAAGACATTGCTTAAAACAGAAAAGAGGTGAACAATGGAATCCTGAAGAATGGCAGGCAAGAGCTGATTCATCTGTAGAGTGTGCTTCAGTGCTGGTTGAAAATTAAAAAAGAAAGAAACCTCCAATAAGCTACACAGGAGTATGTGGAAAAATTAAACCTCAAGCATCTTCAATAAAGACACTTCCCATAAAAACAACTATCCAGATATGTTGAAGTCAGGGTATGAAAGTGTATTTTAAATATAAAATATAGTCAGTGGTTGGTGGAAAAAAGTGCAAAAATATTTACTCATGATCTTTAAGAAAGTTTAAAACACATGTGGAGTCATGCTGGGAATTGAGATTTGACTTTTCTGACCGACTGCATAAATGTTTTATTTCTTTTTTAATTTATAGATTCTATTATAAATATATATTAAGGAAAACAAGAATGTGACCAATTGGACGTGAAAATTAGCAATAAGTCAGAATAGAATGACAGTGTTCTCTCATAGAGTAATTGGGATTGTTTAAAATACAAAAAAATAAATTTAAGACTTCATTAAAACAAACATTTTAAAAGAATGGTTAATACTATATTATGGTATATAAATCAACATTTACTTAAGGTAAATGAATTTTTCCCCATCCCTGTCAATGTCAATTGGAAAGGAAAATCTTTAGTCCTTTTAAATAGTAAACTCTGTAAAAATAAAAGACCACAGATAGAAGAGTTCCTGTGGAATGTATATGTTACTTAAAATTTTGGACTATATTTTCTTCCTATTATTTATTGGAATAATTTTAAACTACTCTAACTGGCAGAAAAATAATGGGAGCACAAGATATGTTTCTCACTGATTCTTCTTTTTGCAATAATCACAATTTTGAATCGATAATTCAGAGGACCTCTTTTTACATGACTTATGAGTGTTTATTGAATGTTACAAGGTCCTGGTATTTTTTACAAGTAAACCATTCCTGATTTTCAAGACATTATTGGACTGTTGTTGATGGTGCAGAGATTGTGATGCAGGTGTCCATATACAAATAGCTGCTCTTTTGTCATATTGTAATTTTTGAGAATTATTTGGGGAAAAATCAAAATCATTCTTACCAAGAAACATAAAGCATTATACACAAATGATACCAAGGAACTAGAATAAAACTAGTCCCATAGTCCAAATTTCTCTTCTGGCTTATGAAGGACCTTGCCAACACCCAGAAATGCAAAAGGGACCGGTAAGGTACCAAGGTGAGAAAGAGTGATTCGACTGTTTACAAGATATCATGTAGAAGAGGAATGGTTCATAAAAATCAATGTTCTAATTACTTCCTCTGCCCTTGATTCCATTGCTCTTAGGATATCTATTTGGAAATAATATGGTTTTCCAATAGATCTTGATATGTGTGGTAATTTAGGCAAAGGACCTGTGAGCACTTTACAAAGAGGACATATACTTAGAAAGAATGAAGGCCTGTTGGGGATGATAATGGCAGCCTGTTTAACTTCCGTGATGCCGGCAACTTGGAACATGGCCGCCTGGGTTGAAACAACATCAACCGCAGGTTTTTAGCCTTCTTACAGGAAGTCATAGGAAGCTCGATCCAAAAGCCCTAGCAACTCACACCAAAAGCCCTAGCCCCTACCTAGCAACAGAGACCGCCAATCCTAGACCGCCACCCATCCTTATTAGCCACCCCCTCTTCCTTTGGCATATATACCCTGCCTCTTCAATAAACTTTTGCAGCTTGATCAGAATCCTGTCTTGCTGTCTTCCTTCATGCCTCTTGTCCCATACCATTCTTCCCTCACAGGAGCCGGCGCCCCAGGGTGATCATCCCGCGGGCCGGGACAACTGAGTCCGCGGGACTCGGACTCTGTGAGGAGGAGAACGCCGCACTCAAGGAGAGAGCGTTCTCACACTTACCACAACCAGGATCACCTCGAGGGACTCGCTAGCGAGACAGATCCGTTCAGCGCTTGATCAGTGTCTGCGAAACAAGGAAAGAAAGAAAAGAAAAATAAAAGTAAGCCCCCACCCCCATCATGGGACAAGCAAGTTCCCAACATGTATCAAACAGTCTCTCAAGGCACGGGGAACTAGAGTTAAGAAAAAAGATCTCACATATTTCTTTGTATTCCAATTAAGCCGCCCTATCCGGCAGAGATTTCCTATTATGGAAATCAGATTATGAAGAGCATTGCAAAAAGTTTGCCACATGCAATACTCAAAAAACCGCCTCCAAAAAATGGATTGTAAATAAATTTTTAGGTCAAAGCCCTATATCATCAGAACGATAAGCAAGCTCAGTTCCCCCCAGGGCTCCTTGCGCAAGTATAAACAGCTGCGCTCAGAGCATGGAAAAAACTTCCACAAAAGGGCGCTGCCTCTTCCTCTATTGACAAAATCAGGCAGGGGCCCGATGAGCCGTATAGTGACTTCTTCAGCCACCTGCAATGGAGAAATTTGTTTATTGGTACAAACTTTAAATCCCTTTCAAATTGAATCAGGAGATAGCATAGGTAAACTTCTTTTGTTACCGTATTGTAAACCTCCTTTAAAGTTTGCAGAAGAATTTGGCTCCACTGGGCATAAAGTTTTTGGCAAACAGCAATTGCAGAAGAAAGGCCTGAAATTACCATAAAAATAGATAGAAAGATAATTTTAGGATTGGTGGATACCGGGGCTGATGTCTCTATCATTGCTAAAAGATATTGGCCACAAGCTTGGACTTTGCAAAAGGTGCCTAAAGTTTTCAGTGGCATTGGAACAATGACAGATATTTACCAGAGTTCTCAGATATTTAAGGTAGAAGGTCCAGAAGGACCAGAGGCTGCTCTGAAACCTTATTTTGTAGATGTAGGACTTAATTTATGGGGAAGAGACTTACTATGCCAATGGAGAGTTTGTTTGAATATTCCTCATATTTCTGAGACAGCTAAACATCTTATTACTCTGGCTCTTAAGCCTCTTCAGACAGAATCTAGTAAGCCCTCTGAAAATGGGGAGGTGGAAGATTCTGTCTCTGATCAGCTTGAGGCAAATTTACACCTGTATGACTATGAATGTTTCTGAAAGTGACCACCCAGAGCCTCCTACAGAGGCTTGTGTTGCCATGGCAACCAGGGAGGGATCCTTAGGGCACTTTTCAAGCTGTTAATAGCTCTTCAACTCCAGCTGTGGATGTTAACCCTTCAGTTCCAGCAGCAACTTTATAAACCTCCTACTGCTTACATAATGATAAGGCTCTGGGATGATAGAAGCTAATAAAATGAAACCACTGAAAAAGTAAGAAAACTTAGCAATACAGTTCACAGAAAAAGTCTCAAAAGCAGTGAAATCAAAGAAATAATTTATATTGATGTGTTGTAACTTGTTTTGTGTTTGTCTGGTTGTTCAGTGTCTGTACATTTTGATACTCCAGATGGTAATATTAAATTGATGAATAAAAATTATTAAAAGAGCTCTATTCAATGGCCAACATTAAAGAAGTGCTTATATTAATAAATAAATATGGCTATTAATTTAAAATAATAAAAATAGATATGAACAAACTAAATCATTATTCTAACAAGTTTGTTCAATGTTGATGGTAATTGTATGTTGTCAGAAGTTTGTTGAAAAACAGTTTCTAAAATCATTGTGGTAACTTAAGTAGAGAAGGTATATAGAATGTGCTTTTATTATAAAAGAAAAGAAAGTAATTTTACCATAAGATAAAATGTCTAAGTTATTAAAACAGGGTTAGAATTTTGTTCTTTCTCAGGGTTTCTCAAATCATTGGTCTGTTTTGGTGGAAGTTTGCACAGAGTTTTTCTCCTGGGTGATCAGTGTGCCAGAGAAAATGTGTTTTATCAAGTAGCTTCTTGTGCTTTAGGCTTGATGTTTCATTGGAGAGACAGGTTTTGTTGTTTTGGGGGAACATGATGTTAAAACCTGCTTTCTCAAAAAAGCTTTTTGTTTCAAACTGTTACAAATGGTTTGGTCTGTTGCCTAGAAGCGGGTGGAATACTGAAAGTGGTTAAGTTCATGTGATGTAGGTTGAGTGAAGTGTTTAAAACTGTTGTACAATTAAAAGAAATTTTCTAATTTTATAACAATTAAAGTTGTATGAATAAAAAGTTCATATAAATACTTCAAAGGTGTATAAAATTGCTGAAAATTTAGTTATGTTTCAGTGTAATATTAAACAAAAGCATACAATTAATAATAATTTTTATTATTTTAAAATATAATAATGTGTTACAAAACTACCTCTCTGCCTAAAACTCAAAAGACAGTTGCTTTAACTTGTTTATATGATTTACTCCACCTCTGCTAATAAAAAATAAATATATACATATATATATAATTTAAAAATGGAAATTAAAATAGTGAGAACATCAAGGATGCTTTGTAACAAATTAAAAAATGTAAAGTACATTTCAAAAGGTGTTGTATTCCTCCCTTGAGGAGCTGGCCACTCTCCCAGGGACTGATGCATGAACCTTAAAATATACTGCCCAAGGAATGTTGTGTTCCTTCTTGGGGAGGTTGGCCAATTCCTCAGGAATTAGCAAAATACTCACAAGTTGGCACCTAAAGTATCAAATTAATTAATCCTAAACATTGTCAACCAAAACTCTAGTATCAGTTGCTAATTCATCACTTCCCAGCTTAAAGCTAAATATTGGTAAGTATATATATAACTGCTCTATTTATCTGTCATTCTGTAACTTTGTTCAATGTTAACTTAATCTTTTAATTGGTTATGTTATTCATATTTCTCTTTCTAATTGTGAGTATAAGCTTATTAAACTAAATATACTTATTAACATTTATCTTGTATCTATCAAGAACTCTAACCAAGAATAAATCAATTATATCAGTGTGTCCCCTGGTTTGGTAAGCATGTGAATGTATGTATACATATTATAAAAGACTGGAATATAACAGTTAAACACCTGTTTATAAACAATAAAATTAATGTTACAAAACAAAAAGTGGGAGATGGAGGAGAATCTGCTAAAGACAAATTATCTAATGTATTGCTTACCTTAAATTTTCTTAATAGACAACAAATTTCTAATACCACAGCCATAAAAAAGACAAGGGGCAGTTAATAAAAGGTATAAAAATGAAAAATGTGGACAACCAATATATTGGAAAAATGAAACAACCAATAAATGGGAAAAAGGAGAGGTTAAATTTTGGGGCCGAGGTTTTGCTCTTATCATTACAGAAACAGGAGAAGAGCAGTGGATCCCCTCTAGAAAAATCAAGCCTAGAGTTGAAGATGCTGCCAAGACTTAAACTACGGACATGGTGGTTTTACATTAGATTAATTATAGGTAAAGTATTAGGTCAAGGTAAGATACCACATCATAATTACACTTATTGGGCATACATAACCAACTGACCACTTGTAGAGCTGTTGACTTAGAGTGATGAGACTTACTCAATTTATCTTAATCAATCTCACAACAGACTACTTAATGACAAATGGCATATTTGTCATGGGCTTACAGAGGTTGTGTTGTTTAATGATTCCTATGGAATTGTAAAGGATCGGGCCCTTATAGGGATGCCGAAACCTATTAAAAACACAAGCATATCTTGGTTCATTAATAATTCAGCCATAATCACAAATGATAGTAATCCTTATTTCTGGAATTTTGGTAATACAGCATTTATTAACAGCTCAATAAATTGGAAAAATCAAGGAAGATATATCCCACAACCATGGGACACTAAACTTAACAAAACTCAAAGTTATTTGTGGAAATTATTTTTGGGAACTGTTCCAATCTCACCCTCTCTGTTTGTAGCCCTGTAGATTCCTCCTGGACCATCGGTCATACCTGGGGTATCAGGCTGTATGTTTCAGGCACTGATCCTGGCACGTTCCTTCATATAAAAAAGGAACTTGTAGAAGTGCACCCCCAGTCCATGGGTCCTAATAAAGTCCTGGCCCCCCCCTGGTCAACCCAGTCCCCCTGCCACCAATCTCACTTCAAGCCAGGCTACAAATGCAACAGTTATGTCTGCTACACCCAAAACTACCTCTCTTAATTCTTACCCAAGTATCATTAGCCCACTCTGGCAAATAATTAACGCTACCTTCCTTGAAATCAATGCTACCCAACCCAATTTTACTCACAATTGCTGGTTATGTCTTTCTGTTAAACCCACTTATTATGATGCTATAGCCCTTAATGGCACCTTTAACACTTCCTCTAATGACAACCCTCCACAATGTCAGTGGAACAAAGACAAAACCGGTGGCTTCACCATACAGTCCGTCCTGCACACTGGAGAATGTGTGGGTAATGACTTTAATAACAATTCTGTGACCTTAACTAAGGCCTGCGCATATTCATCTCCCCCGTCCCAAGGTAAATTTTATATTCCGCCTGCCGGGGCAAAATGGCTGTGCTCCTCATCAGGGCTCACTCCCTGTGTAGCCACGATGGCCCTCAATAAATCGGGAGAGGTGTGCGTCTTAGTAGTTATTCTCCAGCATGTTCTTTACCATCACGAAGAAGACCTCTATCAACATCGGGACGTGCAACTTTTTGTCAGTATTACTAGACAAAAAAGAGAAATTATTATGGCTGTTACCATCGCTTCTCTCTTAGGTATTTCTGGCCTAACCACCGGAACTGATTCTGTCATCCTCCAACAACAAGGCCTCCTCGCCTCAGAGCTTCAGTAGATGAAGATTTAGCCTGCAATGAAACCTCTATCACCCATCTTGGAAAATCCCTTATGTCCCTATCGGAGGATGCTTTCCAGAATAGGAGGGGCTTAAACCTACTTTTCCTTAAACAAGGAGGGATTTGTGCCACACTGGGCGAGGAGTGTTGCTTCTACACTGACCATTCAGGAATAATTAAGGATTCCATGAACAAACTTAGAGAAGGGATAGCAAATCGCAAGCATGAGTGGGAAACCCAAGGAGGCCTCTCTTGGGGATTCAACACATTCCTCCCTTATCTCCTCCCTATATTAGGCCCAATAATAACCCTACTCCTTGTCATATCCTTTGCACCTTGGGCCATAAAAAAATAGTTCAGCTAATTAAGGATCAGGTTGATTCAGCCCTAGGCAAGCCCATTCAAGTACATTATCATCGGCACCACCTCGCTAACCAAGGTGTAAATTCAGAGTATTTAGGTGCTGCCCAACCTGAAGGATAAGAAACCCCCTCCTAAGGGAACAGCATATAACTCAAAATATGTTACTAGCTTTTGCTATGATTGGTACCGCTGGGTGGGAGGCAAAGCACTGCAAAGGAGGGCCAAATAACAATCAAAGGCCGTTTTTGAGCTCCTTGAAAAATATGCCTCATTTACATAGGGGTTCGCTCTGCGAAAATCCCCCTCCCCTAAAAAAACAGAGCCACAAACAACTTGGGGAATGAGGCCACTCTTTCCCCCAGCAGGTTAATGCCAAAAGGATGCATAATATGCATCCTTCCTCCATCTTTTTGAAAAATAAAGGGAGGAGATGTTGGGGATTATAATGGCAGCATGTTCACCTTCAGCGATGCCGGCAACTTGGAACATGGCCGCCTGGGTTGAAACAACAACCTAAGCTAATTATCCTTCTTCCAGGATGTCATAGGCAGCTTGAGCCAAAAGCCCTAGCAACTCATGCCAAAAGCCCTAACACCCCCTAGCAACAGCGACCATCAATCCTAGACTGCCAACTGTCCTTAGTAGCCACCCCTGCTTCCTTTAGCATATATACACTGCCTTTTCAATAAACTTTCCCAGCTTGATCAGAATTCTGTCTTGCTGTCTTCCTTAATGTCTCTTGTCCCATACCATTCTTCCCTCACAGGAGACGGTGCCCCAGATTGATCGTCCCATGGGCTGGGACAAATGCCTCAAAGTAAACTGCACAATTAAACAAATATATTTTTCACCGGTCAAAAATAAAATGTCCACTTTATGCATGCCAGATTACAGCCTCCATACTGAAGAAATACAAAAGGAAGTCCACTTTAGAGAAATAGGTAATTCCAAAGCTTCATATATGTCTCTCTCCCCCTGCTTTCCCTTAATATATATTTTTAGTGATGCATGTCAATCATACATGAACATATATAAACCTGATGCCGAGAGTAGAAATCTCATCATAAGAAAAAAAAGGGGCATAATAACATGTAACAGTCGTCCCATACACACATCTTCAGTGGAAAATTGCATTGTGATTCCCTTTTAAAAAATTGGCAAGAACATCTTTAAAACTTGACTAAGGCCAAGTATCCATGGCTTAACAGGGTGTACAGTTGCAGACATACTCACTATTATTAAAACAAAGCTGTTTTCACAATACATATTAAACCACAATCTTTCTTATCCAATGTGTACAGTCCTCTGTCCTTCATATAATCACAGTTGTGCCCATTCTTCTCTTCAATCATTACTAAACATTTTCAACAGCTCTTTAAGAATTATAATAAATAAACAGAATCCAGAACAGTAAATATAATATTATTCATCTCTCAATCCATTTGTTGACACTGCCTTGCAAAGGTGCTTTTCTGAGCATCCTTGAACAACTCTTTCAGTTTCTCTCTCAGTTATCTTAATAACTCATCCCATAGTGCATCATGTGGCAAAAGTGATAAATGCATGGCTTTTTTAAAGCTATTGAAAAGAATTTATTTTAAAATTATGAATGGAAAAGTATATTACATTGAAAGAGAATGATGAATTGAAAATGGATTTTATGTAAGATTATATTTAATATAATCAATCTTAGTGAAGATTGAAGGAGTCACAGGCACATGTAAAGGAAAATAATCAGTCTGATTTTAGGGAAATAAATTATTAAAAATTTTAATTATTTTATTCCCCATGAAATTGTGGAATTTATAATTTCAAGGGGTGAAATAAATTTTTGTTTCATCGTGCAGTTTGCATTGAGGCATTCATTCTTTCTGAGTGAAAAACGTCCCCTTTGTAAAGTGCTCACACGTCCTTTGCCTAAATTACCAAACATAACATGATCCCTTGGAAAACCATATTATTTCCAACTAAAGATTCTCAGAGCAATGGAATCAACGGCAGAGTATGAAATTAGAATAGAATGAGAAAGAATTGCCATATCAATGAAGAGCCTTCATTATCCAATGCCATCAAACTTCACATATATACTACATCAGGGCAATGGGAAAACTTTGCATGTAAAATAAAATCATACTTTAGCAATGGATTCCAAAAGGGCTTTCAGGGGCAGAATGTGGAACACGAAATTCCTGGTCATCCTGCCAATGCCGTCCCAGGAAAAATGGACAGGATTCATTTCCAGGTTACTGGCCTGTCTTGTCTTCTTTCTGCTCTTCCAAAGCAGGGACCTTGAATTGTGATTCTTTTTTTAAAAAATGGCCAGAGCATCTTTAAAAGATGACTAATGCCTATTATCCATGGCTCAAATTATGTGTACAATCCCAGACATCCCCACAATAAAAAAAAAGACTCTTTTATTAAATAATATTAAACCACTATATTACTTATCCAATGTGTACCATCTCTGTTCCTTCATATAATCACAGAGGTGTGCATTTTTCTTTTCAATTATTATTAAATGTTTCAAAGTGCACTTTCAGAATTATAGAAAATAAAGAGAATTCAGAAAATAAAAAAACATATTATTCACCTCTTAATACATATGTTGTCATGCATGCATATGTGCTTTTCTTGCAGTCCTTGAACAACTTTTCAGTTTATCTCTCAGTTTTTTTGATATTTCAACCCCTAGAGCATCATGTGGACAAAGTGAACATTGCATGGATTTTTTAAAGATGTTGAAAATTTTTATTTTAAAATTATGAACTGAAATGCATATTAGTTCCAAAGAGAATGTTGATTTGAAAAGGAACTACAAGTAAGATTAGATTTAATATAATCAATCTTAATAAAATTTTAAGAATGCAATGAAACATGTAAAGGAAAAAGTATCAGTCTGATTTGTGGGAAATAAATTATAACAAAATTTTAATTATTTTATTCCCCATGATACAGTGGACATTTTAATCTAGAATGGTGAAATAAATATTTGTTTCATCGTGCAGTTTACTTTGAGGCATTTATTCTTTCTAAGTAAAAAATATCCTTTTTGTAAAATGCTCACATTCTTGGAATAAATTACAACACATAACAAGATTTCTTGGAAAACCATATTATTTCAAAATAGAGATCTTAAGAACAATGGAATCAAGGGCAGAGGAAGAAATTTGAACATAATGAGAAAGTATAGCCATCTCACTGAAGAGCCCTCATCATCAAAATTCACCAAACACCACATAAACCCCAGAGCAGGGAAATGAATAAACTTTCCATGTAAAATAAAATCCAAGTTCTGCATTGGATCCCAAAAGGACTAGCATGGGTGGAGCATGCCACACAAAAATCCAGGTCATCCTTCCATTACAGTACCAGAGAAAAAGGCCAGGATTTGTTTACCTTTTACTGGCCAGTCTTGTCTTCTTTTTGCTCCATCAAAGAAGAGACCTTAGATGGGTGTGCTGCGAAATATTTTCAGATTAATTATTCAGACTTTGGGGGCATGGAGAATGCACTGTTTGAAAAAGAGAGCAGCAAGAGATAAAGCCCAGCGAAAAACAGTAAAGAGGAGAACAACGGAATCATGGAGGACAGAATCCAAGCTGTGATTTCCTTGTGTAGTGTGGTGTGATGGTTTTTGAAAATTGGAACAGATAGAAAATTACACTCAACAACTCAGGATTATTTGGGAAAAATTAAAACCCTAGAGACTGCACTGCCAACCAAGCCTATACAGCAATTTAGCCAGTTATGTTGAAGTCAGGGTATGAAAGTGCATTTTAAACATAAAGTGTAGTCAGTGGTTGGTGGAAAAAATGCCATAATATTTTCTCATGACCTGTCAGAATGAATCCGACATGTGTGGAGTCATGCTGGGAATAGAGGTTTTAGAATCATGACCGACAGCATAAAAGTTTTTTTTTTTTTAACTTATACATTCTGTTATAATTATACCTTAAAAAAACAAGAAGGTGTCGCTTTGAAGGTGAAAATTAACTCAACGTCAGCTTACAATGGCGTTATTCTCTCATAGAGCAATTTGGAGAATTTAAAATTGAAAAAAGAAAATTTGAGCCTTTGTTAAAGTATTCATGTTAAAAAATGGTTAATTATTTGTTTTGCTATAAAAATAAAACCTGACTTAGGCAGAAAAAAATTTTCCCCATACCCTTTCAGTGTTAATTTGAAAGGAAAGATTTTAGCCCTTTAAATAGAAAACTCTGGAAAAATAAAAGGCTTCAAATAGAAGAGTTCCTGTGGCATGCATATTTTACCTTCACTTTTGGACTAGAGTGTCTTCCTAATAATTTTTGGAAAATCATTAAACAACTCTAACTCAGGAAAAAAAAATGGGAGAACAAGAAATACTTATGACTGATGACTCCTTTTTTGAATAATCAATATTTTAAATGAATAATCCAGAGGACATCATTTTACATGACTTCACAATTCTGTACTGAATGTTTACATCACTTGGGGTTTTGTTTCAAGGAAACATTCCTGATTTTCTGGACAGATGGGGCTATTCCCGATGGCAGAGTGATTGTGATGCAGGTGTCCATATATGAATACCTGTTTTTTGACATATTGTAATTTTTGCGAATGTATTGGAAACATTTTCAAAAATTTTTTTGCAAAGAAAATGACCGACATATACAAAAATGAAATCATCAAACTACTGTACAAATAATTTACAGCCTCCAGAATTCTCCTATGGCTTATGAAGGAACATGCCAACACACAGAAAGAAAAAAGTGACGTGTATGGTCCACAAGATGAGAAAGAGTGACTCAACTGTTTACAAGTTATCAGGGTAAGATGAAAGGTTCTGAAAGTCAAAGACCAAATTCATCGAGCAGACTGCACCGTACTCCCTTCTATGCTTGGGAGATTACAATCTTTGATAATGAAGCAACACTAAAGGAAGCTGACTGTAGGGAAATAGGTAACTCAAAAGCTTCATATTTGTTTCTCTGCACCCTCTTTCACTTAATATATATTTTTAGTGATGCATATCAATCATACATGAATATACAAAAGCTGAAGCTGAGCCAAAATCTCAACCTTAGAAAATTATGGGACATGAAAACTAACAATGGTCCAGTACACACATCTCCAGGAGATCCTTGAATTGTGATTCCTTTCTTAAAAATTGGCCAAAGCATCTTTAAAATATGACTAATGCCTATTATTCCTGCCTCAACTCGGGTGTACAATTTCAGACATACCCATGACTTTTAAAACAAGTCTGTTTTATTAATACATATTAAACCACTATCTTACTTATCAAATGTGTACATTCCCTGGTGCAACATGTATTCACAGAGATGTCCGTTCTTCTCTTCAATCATTATTAAACGTTTTCAACAGCTCTTTAAGAATTGAAATAAATAAAGAGAATCCAGAAGCATAAATATAATATTATTCACCTCTCAATCCATTTGTTGACACTGCCATGCAAATGTGCTTGACTCACCATCCTTTACCTCTCAGTTTTTTTGATAACTCATCCCACAGTGCATGATGTGGGCAAAGTGAACAATGCATGGCTGTGTTAAAGCTTTGGAAAGCACTTTAAATTATGGACTGAAAAGTATATTGCATTGAAAGAGAATGTTGATTTGAAAAGGGATTTCAGGTAAGATTAGATTTAATATGATCAGTCATAATAAAGATTTAAGAAGGCACAGACACATGTAAAGGAAAATAATCAGTCAAATTTAGGGGATATGAATAATTGCAAAATTTTAATTATTCGATTCCCTGGGAAATAGTGGACCTTATAATCTCTAGGGGTGAAATAAATTTTTGTGTTATCATGCAGTTTATATTGAGGGATTCATTTTTTCTTAGTAAAAAATGTCCTCTTTGTAAAGTGCTCACTTATACTTTGGCTAAATTACCACACAAAAGAAGATGACTTGGAAAGCCATATAATTTCCTACTAGAGGTCTAAGAGCAATGGAATCAAGGGCAGAGGAAAAAGTTAGAATAGAATGAGAAAGGATAGCCACTTCAGTGGAGAGTCTTCATTATAAAAGGTCACCAAACACTTCGTACATAGCAAATCAGGGCAATGGATAATCTTTCCATGTAAAATGAAATCGAACTTCTGCATTGGATCCAAAAAGGGCTAGAAGGGGTGGAGTGTGGCACACCAAATTCCAGGTTATCCTGCCAATTCAGTACCATAGAAAATGGCCAGGATTCATTTCCCTTTTACTGGCCAGACTTGTATTCTTCTTGCTCCATCAAAGAAGGGATCTTAGATGGTTGTTGCACAAAACCTTTTGCAGTCTCATTATTCAGATTTTGGGGGCATGGAGAATGTACTGTTTGGAAAAGAGAGCAGCAAGAGATAAAGCAGTGCTAAAAACAGTAAAGAAGAGAACAACGGAATCATGGAGAACAGAATCCAAGCTGTGACTTCCTTGTGTAGTGTGGTGTGCTGCCTTCTGAAAATTGGAACAGAAAGAAAACTCCACTCACCAACTCAGGATTATGTGGGAAAATTTAAAACCCAAGAGACTACACTGCACACCCAGCCTATACAATCAACTAGCCAGTTATATTGAAATCAGGGTATGAAAGTGCATTTTAAAGGTAAAGTGTAGTCAGTGGGTGGTGGAAAAAATGCCATAATATTTTCTCATGAAATGTCAGAAAGAATCCGACATGTGTGGAGTCAACCTGGGAATAGAGGTTTGAGAATCCTGACCAAGAGCATAAAAGTTTTATTTTTTTAACTTATAGATTCTGTTATAATTATACCTTAAAAAAACAAGAATGTATCCCATTGGAGGTGAAAATTAACTCTACATCTGCTTACAATGACGATATTCTCTCATAGAGCAATTTCGAGAATTTAAAATTGGAAAAAGAAATTTTAAGACTTTGTTAAACTATACATGTTAAAATAAATGGTTAATTATTTGTTTTGCTATAAAAATAAATCCTGATATAGGCAGAAAGAAATTTTCCCCATACCCTGTCAGTGTTAATTTGAAAGGAAAGATTTTAGCCCATTAAATAGAAAACTCTGGAAAAATAAAAGGCTTCAAATAGAAGAGTTACTGTGGCATGCATATTTTACCTTCACTTTTGGACTAGAGTTTCTTCCTAATAATTATTGGAATAATATTAAACAACTCAAACTCGGAGAAAAATAATGGGAGTACAAGAAATGCTTCTCACTGATGACTCCTTTTTTTGAATAATCACAATTTTAAATCAATAATCCAGATGACAACATTTTAAATGACTTCACAATCCTGTACTGAATGTTTACATCACTCATGGTATTGTTTCAAAGGAAATATTCCTGATATTCTGGACACAATTGGGCTGTTCCCAATGGCAGAGAGATTGTGATGCAGGTGTCCATATAAGAATAACTGCTTTTTGACATATTGTAATTTTTGAGAATGTATTGGAAACATTTTTTAAAATTTTTTTGCAAAGAAACAAATTGACATATACAAATATGAAACCATTGAACTACTGTAGAAATAACTTACAGCCTCCAAAATTCTCCTCTGGTTTATGAAGGGCCATGCTCACTTATACTTTGGCTAAATTACCACACAAAACAAGATGACTTGGAAAGCCATATAATTTCCTACTAGAAGTCTAAGAGCAATGGAATCAAGGGCAGAGGAAAAAGTTAGAAAAGAATGAGAAAGGATTGCCACCTCAGTAAAGAAGAGTCTTCATTATAAAAGGACACCACGTACATACCAGATCAGGGCAATGGATAACCATTCCATGTAAAATGAAATTGAACTTCTGCATTGGTTTCCAAAAGGGCTTGCTGGGGTGGAGCGTTTTAACACTAAAATCCTGATCATAATGCCAATGCAGTCCTATGACAAATGGCTGGGAATTGTTTCCTCTTACTGGCCAGGCTTGTCTTCTTTCTGCTCCTCTGGAACAGAGAACTTAGCTGGATGAGGCACAAAAACTTCTACAGGATAATTATTTGGACCTTGGGGGCATGGAAGAATGGGCTGTTTGGAAAAGACAGCAGCAGGAAGGAAGGCATTGCTGAAAACAGAAAAGGGGTGAACAATGGAATCCTGAAGAATGACAACCAAGTGCTGATTCATCTGTAGAGTGTGCTGGAGTGCTGGTTGAAAATTAAAATAGAAAGAAACCTCCAATAGGCAACACAGGAGTATGTGGAAAAATTAAAACTCAAGCATCTTCAATAAAGACACTTCCCATAACAACATCTATCAGGAAATGTTGAAGTCAGAGTAAGAAAGTGTATTTTAAACATAAAATATAGTCAGTGGCTGGTGGAAAAAAGTGCAAAAATATTTACTCATGATCTTTCAGAAAGTTTAAAACACATTTGGAATCATGCTGGGAATAGAGGTTTGACAATTCTGACCAACTGCATAAATGTTTGTTTTTTTTCTAATTTATAGATTTTATTATAAATATAAATTAAGGAAAACAAGAATATGACCAATTGGACATGAAAATTAGCAATAAGTCAGAATAGAATGAAGTTGCTCTCTCATACAATAATTGGGAATATTTAAAATAAAAAAAAATAAATTTAAAACTTCATTAAAACATACATTTTAAAAGCATGATTAATTATATATTATGGTATACAAATCAATATTTTCTAGGCAAAATGAATTTTTCCCCTATTCTGTCAATGTTAATTGGAAAGGAAAGTCTTTAGCCCTTTTAAATAGTAAACTCTGTAAAAATAAAAGAACACAGGTAGAAGAGATCCTGTGGAATGCATATTTTACATAAAATTTTGGACTACACTTTCTTCCTATTATTTATTGGAAAAATTTTAAACTACTCTCACTGGCAGAAAAATAATGAGAGCAAAAGAAATGTTTCTCACTGATTCTTCGTTTTGAATATCCACAATTTTAAATCGATAATTCAGAGGAGCTCTTTTTACATGACTTCAAGAGTTGTTACTGAATGTTTATCAGGCTCTGCATTTTTTTACGGAACGCATTGCTGATTTTCTGGATATCATTGGGCTATTTCCCTTTGAGCAGAGATTTTGATGCAGGTGTCCATATATAAGTAGCTGCTCTTTTGTCATATTGTAATTTTTGAGAATTATTAGGAAAAATTTCAAAATCATTCTTACCAAGAAACCTATCCACATATACACAAAGGAAAGCAATGAACTAGAGTAAAACTAGCTCCCAGCGTCCAAATTGCTTTTCTGGCTTATGAAGGACATTGCCAACACCCAGAAATACAAAAGAGACCTGTAAGGTCCACAAGGTGAGAAAGAGTGCCTCAACTGTTTACAAGTTATCATGTGGAAAAGGACTGTTTCATAAAATCAAGGAACTATTGCATCAAGCAGAGGGTACCACCCTCCATTTTCTGCAGGCCAGATTACAACCTCTGATAATGAAGAAACACAAAGGAAGACCACTTTAGAGCAATAGGTAATTCCAAGCTTCATATTTGTCCCACCCCACCCTCTTTCTCATAATATATATATTTAGTCATGCATATCAATCTTTTCTGAACATACATAAACTTGACACCAGGAGCAGAAATCTCAACCTTAGAAAATATAGGGGCAAAACACCTAACAGAAGTCTCATACACATATCTCCAGCAGAACATTGAATTGTGATTCCTTTTTTAAAAATTGGCCAAAGCATCTTTAAAACATGACTAATGCCTATTATCCATAGCTCAAATTATGTGTACATTCCCAGACATACCCACAATTTAAAAAAAAAGGCTCTTTTATTAAATCATATTAAACCAATATATTACTTACCCAATGTGTACCATTCATGTTCCTTAGTATAATCACAGAGGTGTGCATTTTTCTTTTCAATTATTATTAAATGTTTCAAATAGCTCTTTAAGAATTATAGGAAATAATGAGAATTCAGACAATAAAAAAAACATATTATTCACCTTTTAATACATTTGTTGACACTGTCATGCATATGTGCTTTACTTGTTGTCCTTGAATAATGTTTTCAGTTTATCTCTCAGTTTTTTTGATAATTCAACCCATAGTGCATCATGTGGACAAAGTGAACATTGCATGGATTTTTTAAAGCTGTTGAAAATTTTTATTTTAAAATAATGAACTGAAACACATATTAGTTCCAAAGAGAATGTTGATTTGGAAAGGGACTCTATGTAAGATTAGATTTAATATAATCAATCATAATAAAATTTTAAGAATTCACTGAAACATGTAAAGGAAAATTATCAGTCTGATTTGTGGGAAATAAATTATAAAAAATTTTTAATTATTTTATTTCGCATGATACAGTGGACATTTTAATCTAGAATGGTGAAATAAATATTTGTTTAATCGTGCAGTTTACTTTGAGGCATTCATTCTTTCTAAGTAAAAAATGTCCTTTTTGTAAAGTGCTCACGTCCTTTGAATAAATTACTACACATGAAAAGATCTCTTGGAAAACCATATTATTACCAAATAGAGATCTTAAGAGCAATGGAATCAAGGGCAGACAAAAAATTTAGAACATAATGAGAAAGTATAGCCATCTCACTGAATAGCCTTCAGCATCAAAGTTCACCAAACACCACATAAACCCCAAAGCAGGGCAATGATTAACCTTTCCATGTAAAATAAAATCCAAGTTCTGCATTGGATCCCAAAAGGACTAGCAGGGGTGGAGCGTGCCACACAGAATTCCAGGTCATCCTTCCAATGCAGTACCAGAGAAAAAGGCCAGGATTTGTTTCCCATTTACTGGCCAGTCTTGTCTTCTTTTTGCTCCATCAAAAAAGGGACCTTAGATGGGTGTGGGGTAAAATATTTTGGAGACTAATTATTCAGACTTTGGGGGCATGGAGAATGCACTGTTTGGAAAAGAGAGCACCAAGAGACAAAGCACTGTGAAAAACAGTAAAGTGGAGAAAAACGGAACCATGGAGGACAGAATCCAAGCTGTGATTTCCTTGTGTAGTGTGGTGTGATGGTTTTAGAAAATTGGAACACATAGAAAACTACACTGAAAACTCAGGATTATTTGGGAAAAATTAAAACCCTAGAGACTGCACTGCAGACCAAGCCTATACAGCAAACTAGCCAGTTATGTTGAAGTCAGGGTACGAAAGTGCATTTTAAAGGTAAAGTGTAGTCAGTGGTTGGTGGAAAAAATGTCATAATATTTTCTCATAATCTGTCAGAAATAATCCGACATGTGTGGAGTCATGCTGGGAATAGAGGTTTTAGAATCCTGACCGACAGCATAAAAGTTTTTTTTTTTTAACTTATAGATTCTGTTATAATTATACCTTAAAAAAAACAAGAAGGTGTCAATTTGGAGGTGAAAATTAAATCTACATCAGCTTACAATGACGATATTATCTCAGAGAGCAATTTGGAGAAATTAAAATTGAAAAAAGAAATTTTGAGCCTTTGTTAAAATATTCATGTTAAAAAATGGTTAATTATTTGTTTTGCTATAAAAATAAAGCCTGACTTAGGTAGAAACAATTATTCCCCATACCCTGTCAGTGTTAATTTGAAAGGAAAGATTTTAACCCATTAAATATAAAACTCTGGAAATATAAAAGGCTTCAAATATAAGAGTTCCTGTGGCATGCCTATTTCACCTTAACTTTTGGACTAGAGTTTCTTCCTAATAATTATTGGAAGAATATTAAACAACTCTAACTCAAGAAAAAATAAAAGAAGGACAAGAAATACTTATGACTGATGACTACATTTTTGAATAATCACAATTTTAAATCAATATTCCAGAGGACATCATTTTACAGGACTTCACAATTCTCTAATGAATGTTTACATCACTCGGGGTTTTGTTTCATGGAAACTTTTTGGATTTTCTGCATACATTTGGGCTGTTCCCGATGGCAGCGACATTGTGATACAGGTGCCCATATATGAATACCTGGTTTTTGACATATTATAATTTTTGAGAATGTATTGGAAACATTTTCAAAAAATTCTTTGCAAAGAAACTGATCAACATATACAAAAATACAACCATTGAAATACTGTACAAATAACTTACAGCCTCCAAAATTCTCCTATGGCTTATGAAGGACCGTACCAACACACAGAAAGGAAAAAGTGACCTGTATGGTCCACAAGATGAGAAAGGGTGACTCAATTGTTTACAAGTTATCAGGGTAAGATGAAATGTTCTGAAAGTCAAAGATCAAATTCTTCCAGCAGAGGGCACCATACTCCTTTCTATGCTCGGGAGATTACAATCTTTGATAATGAAGCAACACTAAAGGAAGCTGAGTTTAGGAAAATAGGTAATTCAAAAGCTTCATATTTGTTTCTCCACACCCTCTTTCACTTAATATATATATTTATTGATGCATATCCATCATACATGAATATACAAAAGCTGAAGCCGAGCCTAAATCTCAACCTTAGAAAATTACGGGATATGAAAACTAACAGTGGTCCAGTACACTCATCTCCAGGAGATCCTTGAATAGTGATTCCTTTTTTAAAAATTGGACAAAGTGTCTTTAAAATATGACAAATGCTTATTATTCATGGCTCAAATGGGGTGTATAATTTCAGACTTCCCCACGACTTTTAAAACAAGTCTGTTTTATTAATACATATTAAACCACTATTGTACTTATCAAATGCATACATTCCCTGGTGTGTCATGCATTCACAGAGGTGTGCATTCTTCTCATCAATCATTACTAAATATTTTCAACAGCTCTTTAAAAATTGAAATAAATAAAGTGAATCCAGAAGCAAAAATGAAATATTTTTCACCTCACAATCCGTTTGTTGACACTGCCGTGCAAAGGTGCTTTCCTCACCATCCTTGAACAAATTTTTCCATTTATCTCTCAGTTTTTTTGATAACTCATTCCATAGTGCATGATGTGGGCATAGTGAACAATGCATGGCCTGTGTTAAAGCTTTTGAAAGGACTTTAAATTATGGACTGGAAATATATTAGATTAAAAGAGAATGTTGATTTGAAAAGGGATTTTAGGTAAGATTAGATTTAATATGATCAGTCATAATAAAGATTTAAGAAGGCACAGACACATGTAAAGGAAAATAATCAGTCATATTTAGGGGATATAAATAATAATAAAATTTTAATTATCCTATTCCCCGGGAAATAGTGGACCTTATAATCTCTAGGGGTGAAATAAATTTTTGTTTTATCATGCAGTTTATATTGAGCGATTCATTCTTTCTTAGTAAAAAATGTCCTCTTTGTAAAGTGCTCACTTATAATTTGGCTAAATTACCACAGAAAACAAGATGACTTGGAAAGCCATATAATTTCCTACTAGAGGTCTAAGAGCAATGGAATCAAGGGCAGAGGAAAAAAATTAGGATAAAATGAGAAAGGATTGCCACCTCAGTGAAGAGTCTTCATTTTAAAAGGGCACCAGACACCACGTACATCCCAGATCAGGGAAATGGATCACCATTCGTTTTAAAATGTAATCTAACTTATGCATTGGATTCCAAAAGGGCTCACAGGGGTCGAGCATTTTAACACTAAAAACCTGGTCATCCTACCAATGCAGTCCCATGAAAAATGGCCAGGATTTCTTCCCTGTTACTGGCCAGGCTTGTCTTCTTTCTGCTCCTCCAAAGCAGGGATCTTAGCTGGATGTGGCACAAACACTTCTGCAGGATAATTATTTGGGTCTTGTGGGCAGGGAGAAAGAGATGTTTGGAGAAGACAGCAGCAGGAGAGATGGCACTGCTAAAAATAGAACAGAGGAGATTTTAGGGAAATAAATTATTAAATATTTTTAATTATTTTATTCCCCATGAAATTGTGGAAATTATAATCTCAAGGGGTGAAATAAATTTTTGATTCATCGTGCAGTTTGCATTGAGGCATTCATTCTTTCTGAGTGAAAAACTTCCCCTTTGTAAAGTGCTCACATGTCCTTTCACTAAATTACCAAACATAACAGGATCCCTTGAAAACCATATTAATTCCAACTAGAGATACTCAGAGCAATGGAATCAAAGGCAGTGGAAGAAATTAGAATAGAATGAGAAAGCCTTGCCATCCCAATGAAGAGCCTTCATAATCAAAGGCCATCAAACACCACATATATAGTACATCAGGGCAATGGGAAAACTTTGCATGTAAAATAAAATCGTACTTCAGCAATGGATTTCAAAAGGGCTCTCAGGGGGGGAGTGTGGCACACCAAATTCTTGGTCATCTTTCCAATGCAGTCCCAGGAAAAATGGACAGGATTCATTTCCCGGTTACTGGCCAGTCTTGTCTTCTTTCTGCTCTTCCAAATCAGGGAACATAGCGTTGTGTGTCACCAACACTTTTTCAGTCTAATTATTTGGGTCTTGTGGGCAGGGAGAAATGGATGTTTGGAGAAGACAGCAGCAGGAGAGATGGCACTGCTAAAAATAGAACAGAGGAGAACAATGGAATCCTGGAGGAAAGAATCCAAACTCGGATTTCCTTGTGCAGTGTGGTATGGGGCTTCATTGAAAATTGTGAAAGAAAGAAAACTCCTCTAGCCACCTCAGGAGAATGTGGAAAAAATGAAATCACAAGAATATTCCAGGCAGACACTGCCAATACCACCAACTAATGAGTTATGTTGAAGAAGTGTGTGAAAGTGAATTTTAAACATAAAGTTTGGTCTGTGGCTAGTGGAAAAATGCCATAATATTTTCTCATGATCTCTCAGAAACATACCAAAACATGTGGTGTCATACTGGGGGATAGAGGTTTGAGAATCCTGAATGACTCTGTAAAAGGTTTTTTTTTTTTTAATTTTTAGATTCTGTTAGAAATATATATTAAGGAAAACAAGATTTTGTCCAATTGGATTTGAAAACTAGATATAGGTCTGACTAGAATGACGGTGTTCTCTCATAGCATAATTTGGAGTATTTAAAATAAAAAAAAATAAATTTTAAGTCTTCGTAAAAACAAACATTTTAAAGAATGGCTATTTATATATTTTGGCATATAAATCGACCTGTAAATAGGAAATAAAAATTTTTCCCCATAACCTGTCAATGTTAATTGGAAAGGAAAAACTTTAGCCCTTTTGAAGAACAAACTCTGTAAAATAAAATGCTACAGATAGAGAGTTCATTTGGAATGCATATTTTACCTTATTTTTTTTACTAGATTTTCTTCCTGATAGTTATTGGAATAATATTACACTACTCTAAATGGCAGAAAAATAATGGGAGCAGACGTAATGTTTCTCACTGATTCTCCATTTTGAATAACCACTATGTTAAATTGATAATTCAGAGAACCTCTTTTCACATGACCTCAGGATTCTTTACTGAATGTTTAGCAGGCTCTGCATGTTTTTTTCAAGGAATCGTTTGATGATTTTCTTGACATCATTGGGCTGTTGCCCTTGGAGCAGAGATTGTGACGCAGGTGTCTATAGACAAACACCTGGTCTTTTGACATATTTTAATGTTTGATATATGTACTATAAGAAAAAATCAAAATCATTCTTACAAAGAAACAGATCTACACATAAGAATTGAAACAAGGAACTACAGTACAACTGTCTCCGAGTCTCCAAAATATCCTATGCCTTGTGAAGGACCTTGCCAACACCCAGAAGTGTAAAAGGGACCTTTAAGGTCCACAAGGTGAGAAAGAGTGCCTCAACTGTTTACAAGTTATCATGTGGAAGAGGAATGGTTCATAAAATTCCAGGACCTATTGCATCAAGCAGAGGGTAACGCCCTCCATTCTATGCATGATAGATTACAAACTCTGAAATTGAAGAAACACAAAGGAAGTCCACTTTAGAGAAATAGGTAATTCCAAGATTCTTATTTGTCCCTCCCCATCCTCTTTCTCATAATATATATTTTTAGTGATGCATATCGAACTTTTCTGAACATACATAATCCTGACACTGAGAGCAGGAATCTCAACTTTAGAAAATATAGGGGCAAAACTCCCAACAGTAGTCTCATACACATATCTCAGCAGAAACTTGAATTGTGATTTCTTTTTTAAAAATTGGCCAGAGCATCTTTAAAACATTAATAATGCCTATTACCCATGGCTCAAAATATGTGTACAATCCCAGACATCCCCAGAATTTTAAAAAAAGGGCTCTTCTATTAAATAATTTTAAATCACTATAATACTTAACCAATGTGTACCATACCTGGTCCTTCGTATAATCACAGAGGTGTGTATTCTTCTTTTCAATCATTATTAAATACTTTAAACAACTCTTTAAGAATTATAGGAAATGAAGAGAATTCAGAAAATAAAAAAAAAAAAACAGATTATTCACCTCTTAATACATTTGTTGACACTGACATGTATATGTGCGTGTTTGGCCATCCTCGAACAACTTTTTCTGTTTATCTCTCAATTTTTTTTGATAATTCAACCCATAGTGCATCATGTGGACAAAGTGAACATTGCATGGATTTTTTAAAGCTGTTGAAAATTTTTATTTTAAAGTAATGAACTGAAATGCATGTTAATTACAAAGAGAATGTTGATTTTAAAAGGGACTCTAGGTAAGATTAAATTTAATATAATCCATCTAAATAAAATTTTAAGAATGCACTGACACATTTAAAGGAAAATAATCAGTCTGATTTATGGGAAATAAATTATAACAAAAATTTAATTATTTTATACCAGTGATATAGTGGACATTATAATCTTGAAAGGTGAAATAAATATTTGTTTCATCGTGCAGTTTACTTTCAGGCATTCAATCTTTCTAAGTAAAAAATATCCTCTTTGTAAAGTGCTCACAAGTCATTTGTCAAAAATTACCACACATAACAAGATCTCTTTGAAAACCATATTATTTCCAAATAGGGATCCTAAGAGCCAGAGAATCAAGGGCAGAGGAAGAAATCAGAACATAATGAGAAAATATTGCCATCTCAATGAAAAGTTTTCATTATCAAAGTTCACCAAACACCACATATACCGCAGATCAGGGCAATGGATAACCTTTCCGTGTAAAATGAAATCGAACTTCTGCCTTGCATTCCAAAAGGGCTAGCAGTGGTGGAGCGTGGTCCACCATAATCCTGGTCATCTTGCCAATGCAGTCCCAGAATAGTGGCCAGGATTTGTTTCCCTTTTACTGGCCAGTCTTGTCTTCTTTCTGCTCCTTCAAAACAGAGACCTTAGTTGGGTGTGGCCCAAACCATTTGCAGACTAATTATTCAGACTTTGGGGGAATGGAGAATTCACTCTTTGAAAAAGAAAGCAGCAAGAGATAGGCACCGTTAAAAACAGTAAAGAGGAGAACAATGGAAAAATGGAGGACATAACCCAAGCTGTGATTTCCTTGTGCCGTGTGGGGTGCTGCTTTTTGAAAATTGGAACCGAAAGAAATCTCCACTCAGCAACTCAGGTTTATGTGGGAAAAATTAAAATCCAATAGACTGCACTGTAGACCCATCCTATACAACCAACTATGCAGTTATGTTGAAGTCAGGGTATGAAAGTGCATTTTAAACATAAAGTGTAGTCAGTGGCTGGTGGAAAAAATGCCATAATATTTTCTCATGATCTGTAAGAAAGAATCCGACATGTGTGGATTCATGCTGGGAATAAAGGTTTGAGAATCCTCACTGACAGCATAAAAGATTTTTTTTTTAACTTATAGATTCTGTTATAATTATACTTTAAAAAAACAAGAATGTGTCCCATTGGAGTTGAAAATTAACTCGACATCAGTTTACAATTACGATATACTCTCATTGAGCAATTTGGAGAATTTAAAATTGAAAAAAGAAATTTTAAGACTTTGTTAAAGTATACATGTTTAAAAAAATGATTAATTAAATGTTTTGCTATAAAAATAAATCCTTACTTAGGCAGAAAGAATTTTTCCCCATACCCTGTCAGTGTTAATATGAAAGGAAAGACTTTTTCCCGTTAAAGAGAAAACTCTGTATAAATAAATGGCTTCATAATAGAAGAGTTACTGTGACATGCATATTTTACCTTAACTTTTGGACTAGAGTTTCTTCCTAATAATTATTGGAATAATATTTAACAATTCTAACTCAAGGAAAAATAATGGGAGGAGAAGAAATGCTTCTCACTGATGACTCCTTTTTGAATAATCACAATTTTAAATCAATAATCCAGAGGACATCATTTTACATGACTTCACAATTCTGTGCTGAATGTTTACATCACTCAGGGCTTTGTTTCAAGGCAATATTCCTGATTTTCTGGACACATTTTTGTTGTTCCCGATGGCAGAGAGATTGTGATGCAGGTGTCCATATAGGAATACCTGCTTTTTGACATATTGTAATTTATGAGAATGTATTGGAAATATTTTCAAAAAAATTTTTGCAAAGAAACAAATCTACATATACAAAAATGAAACCATTGAACTACTGTAAAAATAACTTACAGCCTCCAAAATTCTCCTATGGCTTATGAAGGACCATGCCAACACAGAGAAGGTAAAAGTGATGTGAATAGACTACAAGGTGAGAAAGAGTGACTCAACTGTTTACAAGTTATCAGGGTATGACCAAAGGTTCCCAAAGTCAAGGACCAAATCCATCCAGCAGAGGGCACCGTACTCCCTTCTATGCTTGGGAGATTACAATCTTTGATAATGAAGCAACACTAACGGAAGCTGACTTTAGGGAAATAGGTAATTCAAAAGCTTCTTATTAGTTTCTCTGCACTCTATTTCCCTTAATATTTATTTTTAGGAATGCATATCAATCATACATGAACATACAAAAGCTGATGCCGAGAGCCAAAATCTGAACCTTAGAAAATTAAGGGGCATGAAACTAACAGTGGTCCAGTACACACATCTCCAGGAGATTGTTGCATTGTGATTACTTTTTTAAAAATTGGCCAAAGCATCTTTAAAACATGACTAATGCCTATTATTCATGGCTCAACTAGTGTGTATAGTTTCAGGCTTCCCCATGAGCTTTAAATCAAGTCTGATTTATTAATACATATTAAACTACTATCTTTCTTATCAAATGCATACATTCCCTGGTGTGTCATATATTCAAAGAGGTGTGCATTCTTTTATTCAATCATTACTAAATGTTTTCAACAGCTCTTTAAGAATTAAAATAAATGAAGATAATCCAGAAGAATAAATAAAATATTATTCACCTCTCAATCCATTTCTTGACACTGCCATGCAAAGGTGCTTTTCTCACCATTCTTGAACAAATTTTTCCATTTATCTCTCAGTTTTTTTGATAACTCATCCCATCGTGCATGATGTGGGCAAAGTGAACAATGTTTGGCTGTGTTAAATGTTTTGAAAGGATTTTAAATTATGGACTGAAACATGAATTATATTGAAAGAGAATGTTGATTTGAAAAGTGACTTTAGGTAAAATTAGACTTTATATGTTCAGTCATAATAAAGATTAAGGAAGGCACAGACAAATGTAAAGGAAAATAATCAGTCATATTTAGGGGATATAAATAATAACAAAATTTTAAATATTCTATTCCCCAGGATATAGTGGACCTTAGAACCTCTAGGGGTGAAATAATTTTTCGTTTTATCATGCAGTTTACTTTGAGGGAGTGATGCTTTCTTAATAAAAAATTTCCTCTTGTGAAGTGCTCACTTATACTTTGGTTAAATTAACACACATAACAAGATCACTTGGAAAACCATAAAATTTCCAACAAGAAATCCTAAGAGCAATGGAATCAAGGGCAGAGGAAAAATTTAGAATAGAACGAGAAAGGTTTGCCCCCTCACTGAAGAGTCTTCATTATAAAAGATCACCAGACACCATGTATATCCCAGATGAGGGCAATGGTTAACATTTCCATGTAAAATGAAATCGAAATTCTGCATTGGATTCCAAAAGGCCTCACAGGGGTGGTGCATTTTAATACTAAAATCCTCATCATCCTGCCAATGCAGACCCATGACAAATGGCCAGGATTTGTTTCCCTGTTACTGGCCAGGCTTGTCTTCTTTCTGCTCCTCCGAAGCAGGGATCTTACCTGGATGTAGCACAAACACTTCTGCAGGATAATAATTTGGACCTTGGGGGCATGGAAGAATGGGCTGTTTGGAAAAGACAGCAGCAGGAGAGAAGGCATTGCTAAAAACACAAAGAGGTGACCAATGGAATCCTGAAGAATGGCAACCAAGTGCTGATTCATCTGTACAGTGTGCTGCAGTGTTGGTTGAAAATTGAAATAGAAAGAAACCTCCAATAGTCAATTCAGGGGTATGTTGAAAAATTAAACCTCAAGCGTCTTCAATAAAGACACTTTGCAAAAAAACAACTATCCAGATATGTTGAAGTCAGGGTAAGAAAGTGTATTTTAAACATAAAGTATAGTCAGTG
>JAKSZT010044891.1:1413723-1424191 GCA_026826555.1 Tolypeutes matacus
TAAATACTCCCAATTACTCTATGCGAGAACACTGGCATTCTAATCTGACTTATTGTTAATTTTCACCTCCAATTGGCAACATTCTTGTTTTCCTTAATATATATTTCTAACAGAATCTAAAAATAAATAAAAAAAAAACTTTAATGCAGTCGGTCAGGAAACTGAAACCACTATACCCCAGCATGACTCCACATGTGTTGGAATCATTCTCACAGCTCAGGAGAAAATATTATTGCATTTTATCCACCACCCACAGACCATACTTTGTGTTTAATAAACAATTTCATACCCTGACTTCAACATATCTGGCTATTTGGGTGTATAAGCTGTGTCTGTAGTGAAGTCTCTTGGGTTTTAATTTTTCCACATACTCTTGCGTTGTGTAATGGTGTATTCTCTCTGTTCCAATTTTTAAAAAGCATCGCACCACACCGCACAATGAAATCAGAGCATGGATTCTTTCCTCCAGGATTCCATTGTTCTCCTCTTTTCTATTTTTAGCAGTGCCTTCTCCACTGCTGCTGTCATTTTCAAACAGCCTGTTCTCCATGCCCACAAGGTCTGAATAATTATTCTGCAAAAGTGTTTGGGTCACACCCAGCTAAGTTTCCTGCTTTGAAGGAGCAGAAAGAAGACAAGACTGGACAGTAAAAGGGACATGAATCCTGGCCATATTTCCTGGGATTGCATTGGCCGGAAGACCATAATTTTGGTGTGCCACACTCCACCCCGGCGAGTCCTTTTGAAATCCATTACAGAAGTTTGATTTCATTTCAAATGGTAAGTTTATCCATGGCCCTGATCTGAGATATATTGGTGAAGGGTGAACTTTGATATTGAAGGCTCTATAATTCTATTCTAATTTCTTCCTCTGGTTTTTATTCCATTGCTCTGAGTATCTCTATTTGGAAATAATATCTTTTTCCAAGGGATCCTGTTATGTTTGGTAATTTATGCAAAGGACGTATGAGCACTTTACAAATGGGATATTTTTTACTCAGAAAGAATGAATGCCACAATGCTAACTACACGAAGAAACAAAAATATATTTCACCCCTTGAGAATATAATTTCCACAATTTCATGGGGAATAAAATAATTAAAATATTTAATAATTTATTTCCCTAAAATCAGACTGATTATTTTCCTTTACATGTGCCTGTGCATTCTTCATCTTTACTATGATTGATTGTGTTAAATCTAATCTTACCTGAAATCCCTTTTCAAATCAACATTCTCCTTCAATCTACTATTCGTTTCCATTCATAATTTTAAAATAAAGACTTTTCAATAGCTTTAAAAAAGCCATGCATATTTCCTTTTGTCCACGTGATGCACTATGGGATGATTCATGAAGATAACTGAGAGACAAATGGAAAATATTATTCAAGGACGTTAAGAAAAGCTCCTTTGCATGACAGTGTCAACAAATGGAATGAGAGCTGGATAATATTTTATTTACATTTCTTGATTCTGTTTATATATTATAATTCTTAAAGAGCTGTTGAAAACTTTTAATAATGATTGAAGAGAAGAATGCGCACCTCTGTGATTATATGAAGGACCAGGGAATGTACACATTGGATAAGAAAGATAGTGGTTTCATATGTGTTAATAAACAGATTTGTTTTAATAATCATGGGTATGTCTAGAACTGTAAAACCAGGTAAGCCATGGATACAAGGCATAAGTCATGTTTTAAAGATGTTCTTGCCAATTTTTAAAAAGGCAATCACAAAACAAGTTTCTGCTGGAGATGTGTGTATGGGACGAAAGTTAGGTGTTATGCCCCTTTATTTTGTCATGATGAGATTTCTACTCTAGTCATAAGGCTTAGATATGTTCATGAATGATTGACATGTATCACAAAAAATATATATTAAGGGAAAGCAAGGGAGAGAGACAAAAATGAAGCTTTGGAATTACCTATTTCTCTAAAGAGGTCTTCCTTTTGTATTTCTTCAGTATGGAGGATGTAATCTGGAGTGCATAGATGGAGGGCGGCCAATCTGCTTGATGGAAATGGTCTTTGATTTTTATGAACCATTCCACTTCTAAATGATATCTTGAAAACATTTGAGTCACTCTTTCTCCCCTTGTGGACCATACACGTCCCTTTTTCCCTTCTGTGTGTTGGCATGGTCCTTCATGAGCCATAGGAGAATTTTGGAGGCTGTAAGTTATTTGTACAGTAGTTCAATGGTTTCATTTTTGTATATGTCGATCAGTTTCTTTGCAAAAATTTTTTGAAAATATTTCCAATACGTTCTCAAAAATTACAAAATGTAAAAAAAACAGGTATTCATATATGGACACCTGCATCACAATCTCTCTGCCATCAGGAACAGCACAATTGTGTCCTGGATATCAGTAATATTTCCTTAAAACAAAACTCCGAGTGATGTATACATTCATTATAGTAAACATTATGTTTACAATGATGTAATCATAATGAATGCAATAATGAATGTAAATATTCATTATTAATCGTGGGTATGTCTGGAACTATACACAGAGTTAAACCATGGATACTAGGCATTAGTCATGTTTTAAAGATGTTCTTGTCAATTTTTTAAAAGGGAATCACAATTCAAGTTTCCACTGGAGATGTGTGAATGGGACGACTCTTAGGTGTTATGCCCCTTCTTATTTTTATGATGAGATTTCTTCTCTCAGAGTCAGGTTTCTATATGTTAATGTATGATTGACATGCATCACTAAAAATGTATATTAGGGGAAACAAGGGAAGAGAGACAAATATGAAGCTTTGGAATTACCTATTTCTCTAAAGTGGACTTCCTTTTTTGTTTCTTCAGTATGGAGGCTGTTACCTCTCCGTACATAGAGTGGACATTTTATTCTTGACCGGTGAAATAAATATTTGCTTAATCGTGCAGTTTACTTTGAGGCATTCATTATTTCTAAGTAAAAAATGTCCTCTTTGTAAAGTGCTCACACGTCCTTTTCCTAAATTACCACACATAACATGATCTCTTGGAAAACCATGTTCTTTCCAAATAGAGATCCTAAGAGCAATGGAATCAAGGGCCGATGAAGGAATTAGAACATTGATTTTTATAAACCATTCTTCTACATAATATCTTGTAAACAGTTGAGTCACTCTTTCTCACCTTTTGGAACTTACCGGTCCCTTTTGCATTTCTGGGTGTTGACAATGTCCTTCATAAGCGAGAAGAAAAATTTGGATGCTGGGAGCTAGTTTTACACTAGTTCCTTGGTTTCATTTGTGTATATGTGGATATGTTCCTTGGTAAGAATGATTTTTATCCTTTTCCCAATAATTCTCAAAGATTACAATATGACAAAAGAGCAGCTATTTGTTTATGGACACCTGCATTACAATCTCTGCACCATCAGCAACAGCCCAATAATGTCTTGAAAATCAGGAATGGTATCCTTAAAAAAAATCCAGAATCTTGTAAACATTCAATAAACACTCATGAAGTCATGTAAAAAGAGGTCCTCTGAATTAACATTTCAAAATTGTGATTATTCCAAAAAGGAGAATCATTGAGAAACATTTCTAGTGCTCCCATTATTTTTATGCCAGTGAGAGTACTTTAAAATTATTCCAATAAATAATAGGAGAAAATATCATCCTAAAATTTATGTAAAATATGCATTCCACAGGATCTCTTCTAAAAAAAAAAAAAAAACAAATATTTATGCAGTCGGTCAGAATTGTCAAACCTCTATTCCCAGCAAGACTCCACATGTGTTTTAAACTTTCTGAAAAATCATGAGTAAATATTGTTGCATTTTTTCCCACCAGCCACTGACAATATTTTATGTTTAAAATACACTTTCATTCCCTGACTTCAACATATGTAGACAGATGTTTTTATGGGAAATGTCTTTATTGATTGCGCTTGAGTTTTAATTTTTCCACATACTCCTGTGTTGCCTAATGGAGGTTTCTTTATATTTTAATACTCAATCAGCACTCCAGCACACTGTACAGATGAATCAGCACTTGGTTACCATTGTTCAGGATTCCATTGTTCACCTCTTTTCTGTTTTTAGCAATGCCTTCTCTCCTGCTGCTGTCTTTTCCAAACAGCCCATTCTTCCATGCCCCCAAGGTCTAAATAATTATCCTGTAGAAGTGTTTGTGCCGCATCCAGCCAAGGTACCTGCTTTGGAGGAACAGAAAGAAGACAACCCTGGCCAGTAACAGAGAAACAATCCTGGCCTTTTGTCAAGGGACTGCATTGGCAGGATGACCAGGATTTTAGTGTTAAATCGCTCCACCCTTGCTAGACCTTTTGAAATCCAATGCAGAAGTTCGATTTCATTTTACATGGAATGGTTATCCCTTACCCTGATCTGGGATGTACATGGTGTCTGGTGACCTTTTATAATGAAGACTCTTCACTGAGGTGGCAATCCTTTCTCATTCTATTCTAATTTTTTCTCTGCCCTTGATTCCATTGCTCTTAGACCTCTAGTAGGAAATTATATGGCTGTCCAAGTGATCTTGTTATATGTGTTAATTTAACCAAAGTATAAGAGAGCACTTTACAAAGAGGACATTTTTTAATAGGAAATATGAATCCCTCAATGTAAACTGCATGATAAAACAAAAATTTATTTCACCCCTAGAGATTATAAGGGGCACTATTTCCCTGGGAATAGAATAATTAAAATTTTGTTATTATTTATTCCCCTTAATATGACTGATTATTTTCCTTTACATATGTTGTGCCTTCTTAAAACTTTATTATGACTGATCATATTAAATTTAATCGTACGTAAAACCCCTTTTGAAATCAACATTCTCTTTCAATCTAATGTATTTTCAGTCCATACTTTAAAGTCCTTTCAAAAGCTTTAACCACAGCCATGCTTTGTTCAGTTTGCCCACATCATGCACAATGGGATATTATAAAAAAAAATGAGGGATAAAAGGAAAAAATTTTTCAAGGATGGTGAGAAAAGAACCTTGGAATGACAGTGTGAACAAATGGATTGAGAGGTGAATAATATTTTATTTATGCTTCTGGATCATTTTTATTTATTTTAATTCTTAAAGAGCTATTGAAAACGTTTAATAATTATTGAAGAGGTGAATGCACATCTCTGTGGATATATGACGCACCAGGGAATGTACACATGTGATAAGTAATATAGTTGTTTAATAAGTATTAATAAAACAGACTTGTTTTAAAAGTCGTGTGGATGTCTGAAATTGTACACCCGATTTCAGCCATGAATAATAGGCATTAGTCATATTTTAAAAATGCTTTGTCCAGTTTTTAAAAAAGGTATCACATTTCAATGATCACCTGGAGATGTGTGTACTGGACCATTGTTAGGTTTCATGGTATTTAACTTTCTAAGTTTGAGATTTTGGCACAGCTTCAGTATTTGTTTGTTCATTAATGATTGATATGCATCACTAAAATATATATTAAGTGAAAGAGGGTTGGCGGAGAAACAAATATGAAGTTTTTGAATTACCTATTTCCCTAAAGTCAGCTTCCTTTAGTGTTGCTTCATTATCAAAGATTGTAATCTCCCAATCATAGAAGGGAGTACGTTGACCTGTGCTGATTGAATTTGGTCCTTGACTTTCAGAAACTTTCGTCTTATCCTGATAACTTGTAAACAGTTGAGACACTCTTTCTCACCTTGTGGACAATACACGTCATGTTTTGCTTTCTGTCTGTTGGCATGGTCCTTCATGAGCCATAGGAGGATTTTGTACGCTGTAAGTTATTTGTACAGTAGTACAATGGTTTCATTTTTGTACATGTCAATCTGGTTTTTAGCAAAAAAATTTTTGAAAATATTTCCAATATATTCTCAAAAATTACAATATGTCAAAAAGGAGGTATTCATATCTGGACACCTGCATCATAATCTCTCTGCCATCGAGAACAGCACAATTGTATCCAGAAAATCAGGAATATTTCCTTGCAACAAAACTCCGAGTGATGTAAACATTCAATACAGAATTGTGAAGTCATGTAAAATGATTTAAAATTGTGATTATTCAAAAAAGGAGTCATCAGTGAGAAGCATTTCTTCTCCTCCCAATTTTTTTCCTCGAGTTAGAGTTGTTGAATATTATTCCAATAATTATTAGGAAGAAACTCTAGTACAAAAGTTAAGGTAAAATATGCATGCCACAGGAACTCTTCTATTTAAAGCCTTTTATTTTTACAGAGTGTTCTATTTTACGGAATAAAACCTTTCAGTTCAAATTAACACTTACAGGGTATGGGGAAAAATTCTTTCTGCCTAAGTAAGGATTTATTTTTATAGCAAAATAAATAATTAACCTTTTTTAAAAACATGTATAGTTTAATAAAGGCTTAAAATTTCTTTTTTCAATTTTAAATTCTCCAAATTGCTCTATGAGAAAATATCATCATTGAAAGCTTACTTACAGTTAATTTTTACCTCCAATGGAACACATTCTTGTTTTTTTTAAGGTATAACTATAATAGAATCAATAAGTTAAAAAGGAAAACTTTTATGCTGTCGACAGGATTCTCAAACTTCTATTCCCAGTATGACTCCACACATGTCAGATTCCTTCTGACAGATCATGAGAAAATATTATGGCATTTTTTTCCACCCGCATCTGACTACACTTTAAGTTTTAAATGCACTTTCATACCCTGACTTCATCATAACTGGATATTTGGTTGTATAGCCTGACTCTGTAGTGAAGTCTCTTGGGTTTTAATTTTTCCCACATAATCCTGAGTTGGTGAGTGGAGATTTCTTTCTGTTCCAATTTTCAAAAAGCGGTTCACCACACTGCACAAGGAAATCACAGCTTGGATTCTGTCCTCCATGATTCCGTTGTTCTCCTCTTTACTGTTTTTAGTAGTGCCTTATCTCTTGCTCCTCTCTTTTCCAAACAGTGCTTTCTCTGTGGCACCAAATTCTGAATAATTAGTGGGCAAAAGAGTTTGGCCCACACCCAACAAAGGTCCCTGCTTTGAAGGAGCAGAAAGAAGACAAGACTGGCCAGTGAAAGGGAAACAAATCCTGGCTATTTCTCTTGGACTGTATTGGCAAGATGACCAAGATTTTGGTGTTCCCCGCTCCACACCTGCAAGCCATTATGGAATCCAATGCAGAAGTACGATTTCATTTTACAGGGAAAGGTTATCCATTGTCCTGATCTGGGGTGTATGTGGTGTTTGGTGACCACTGATGATAAAAGCCTTCATTGAGATGGCAATACTTTCTCATTATGTTCTAATTTCTTCCTCTGTCCTTGATTCCATTGCTCTTAGGGTCTCTATTTGGAAATAATATGGTTTTCCAAGAGTTGTTGCTAAGTATGGTAATTTAGGCAAAGGACGTGTGAGCACTTTACAAAGAGGACATTTTTTACTTAGAAAGATTGAATGCCTCAAAGTAAACTGCAAGATGGAACAAATATTTATTTCACCAGTCAAGATTAAAATGCCCCTCTATTACGGGGAATAAAATAATTAAAATTTGGTTATAATTTATTTCCCATAAATCAGACTGATTATTTTCCTTTACATGTGTCAGTGCATTCTTAAAATTTTATTATGATTGATTGTATTAAACCTAATCTTACCTTGAGTCCCTTTTCAAACCAAAATTCTCTTTGGAACTAATATGCCTTTCAGTTCATAATTTTAAAATAAAAATTTTCAACAGCTTTAAAAAACCCATGCAATATTCGCTTTGTCCACATGATGCACTCTGGGTTGAATTATCAAAAAAACTGAGAGATAAACAGAAAAAGTTGTTCAAGGACGGCAAGCAAAGCACATGTGCTTGTCAGTGACAACTAATGGATTAAGAACTGAATAATATATATTTTATTTTCTGTATTCTCTTTATTTCCTATAATTATTAAAGAGCTATTGAAAATATTTAATAATGATTTAAGAGAAGAATGCACCCTTCGGCGATTATACGAAGGACCAGGATGGTACACATTGGATAAGTAATATAGTGGTTTAATATGATTTAATAAAAGAGTTTTTTTTTTTTTTTTTTTTTTAATTGTCGGTATATCTGTGGTTGCACAAATAAGTTGAGCCATGGATAATAGGCTTTAATTTGTTCAAGGGTGGTGTGAAAAGAAAAACACAAAATATTGTGGATCTTACAGGTCCCTTTTGTCCTTCTGGGTGTTGGCAAGGTCCTTCATAACCCATAGGACACATGTGGAGCCTGGGAGATACTTGTACTGTAGTTCCTTGGTTTCAATTATTATGTGGAGATCTGTTTCTTTGTAGGAATGATTTTGATTTTTCTTCCAATACATTCTCAAAAATTAAAATAAATCAAAAGCCCAGTTAATTGTCTATGGACACCTGCTTCACAATCTCTGTTCCAAGGGCAACAGTCCAATGATGTCCCGAAAATCAGCAATGATTTCCTTGAAAAATAAAGGTAGAGCCTTCTAAACATTCAGTAAAGAATCCTAAGGTCATGTAAAAGGAGGTCCTCTGAATTATCGATTAAAAGTTGTGGTTATTCAAAATGAAGAATCAATGAGAAACATTTCTTGTGCTCCTATTATTTTCTGCCCTTTAGAGTAGTGTAATATTATTTCAAGAAGTATTAGGAAGAAAATCTAGTCAAAAAATTAAGGTAAAATGCATTCCACAGGAGCTCTCTATTTGTAGCATTTTAAAGAGTTTACTCTTTAAAAGGGCTAAAGTCTTTCCATTCCAATTAACATTGAACAGGGTATGGGTAAAAGTCCTTATTTCCTATGGACCAGTTGATTCATATACCAAAATATATAAATAACCATTCATTACAATGTTTGTTTTAACGAAGAATTAAAATTTATTTATTTTTTTAATTACTCCAAATTAGTCTATGAGAGGACACTGTCATTCTAATCTTACTTATAGCTAGTTTTCACCTACAATTGGCCATTAGCTTATTTTCCTTAATATATATTTCAAACAGAATGTATAACTTAAAAAAAAAAAAAAAACTTTCATGCAGTCAGACAGGATACTTGATCCACTATCCCCAGTATGAAACCACAAGTGTTGGAATGTTTCTGACAGATCATAAAAAAATATTATTGCACTTTTCCACTAGCCACTGACCATACTTTATGTTTAAAATACACTTTCATAATCTTCTTCAACTCCTCTGGCTATTTGGTTGTTTGGGCAGTGTCTTTAGTGAAGACTCTTGTGATTTCATTTTTTCCACATACTCCTGACGTGTCTAGAGGAGTTTTCTTTCTTTCACAATTTAAAAAAAAAGCCCCATACAACATTGCACAAGGAAATCTGAGTTGGGATTATTTCCTCCAGTATTCCATTGCTCTCCTCATTTCTGTTTTTAGCAGTGCCAATTCTCCTGCTGCTGTCTTCTCCAAACATCTCTTTCTCCCTGCCCACAAGGTCCAAATAATTAGACTGATAAAGTGTTGGTGCCACACAACGCTAAGGTCCCTGCATTGGAAGAGCAGAAAGAAGACAAGACTGGCCAGTAACCAGGAAATGAATCCTGTCCATTTCTCCTGGGACGGCATTGTCAGCACGACCAAGATTTTGGAGTGCCACACTAACCCCCTGCAAGCCCTTTTGGAATCTATTGCTGAAGTACGATTTTATTTTACAAACAAAGTTTTCCCATTGCCCTAATATAGAATATTTGTGGTATTTGCTGGACTTTGATAATGAAGGCTCTTCATTGAGATGGCAATACTTTCTCATTCTATTCTAATTTCTTCCTCTGGTTTTGATTTCATTGCTCTGAGTATTTCTTGTTGGAAATAATAACATTTTCCAAGGGATCCAGTAATGTTTGGTAATTTATGCAAAGCACGTATGAGCACTTTGCAAATGGGACATTTTTTACTCAGAAAGAATGAATGCCACAATGCAAACTTCACGATGAAACAAAAATTTATTTCACTCCTTGAGATTATAATTTCCACAATTTCATGGGGAAGAAAATAATTTAAAATTTTTAATAATTTATTTCCCTAAAATCAGACTGATTATTTTCCTTTACATGTGCCTGAGCTTTCTTAAGCCTTTATTATGATTGAATGTATTAAATCTAATCTTACCAAAAATCGCTTTTCAAATCAACATTCTCTTTCAATCTAATATATGTTTCCGTTCATAATTTGAAAATAAAGTCTTTTCAATAGCTTTACAAAAGCCATGGGTTTTTCACTTTGTCAAGATGATGCACTATGAGAGGGGTTATTAAGATAACTGAGAGAGAAATGGAAAAAGTTGTTCAATGATGTTGAGAAAAGCACCTTTGCATGGCAGTGTCAACAAATGGATTGAGAGCTGAATAATATTTTATTTACTTTTCTGGATTCTTTTTATTTATTATAATTCTTAAAGAACTGTTAAAAACGTTTAATAATGATTGAAGAGAAGAATGTGCATCTCTGTGATCTTATGAAGGACCAGGGAATGTACACATTGGATAAGAAAAATACTGGTTTAATATGTATT
>JAKSZT010044891.1:1425779-1438681 GCA_026826555.1 Tolypeutes matacus
GATTACAGCCTCCATACTGAAGAAACACAAAAGGAAGTCCACTTTAGAGAAATAGGTAATTCCAAAGCTTCATATTTTTCTCTCTCCCCCTGCTTTCACTTAATATATATTTTTAGTGATACATGTCAATCATACATGAACATATATAAACCTGACACCGAGAGTAGAAATCTCATCATAAGAAAATAAATGGGCATAACACCTAACAGTCGTCCCATACACACATCTCCAGCAGAACCTTGAATTGTGATTCCCTTTTAAAAAGTTTGCAAGAACATCTTTAAAACATCACTAAGGTCTAGTATCCATGGCTTAACTGGGTGTACAGTTCCAGACATACTCACGATTATTAAAACAAATCTGTTTTACCAATACATATTAAACCACTATCTTTCTTATCCAATGTGTACATTCCCTGGTCCTTCATACAATCACAGTAGTGCACATTCTTCTCTTCAATCATTACAAAACATTTTCTACAGCTCTTTAAGAATTATAATAAATAAACAGAATCCAGAACAGTAAATAAAATATGATTCAGCTCTCAATCCATTTGTTGACACTGCCATGCAAAGGTGCTTTTCTCAGCATCCTTGAACACCTTTTTCAATTTCTCTCTCAGTTATCTTAATAACTCATCCAATAGCGCATCATGTGGACAAAGTGAAAAATGCATGGCTTTTTAAAACCTATTGAAAAGACTTTATTTTAAAATTATGAATGGAAACGTATATTAGATTGAAAGAGAATGTTGATTTGAAAAGGGATTTTATGTAAGATTAGATTTAATATAATCAATCTTAATAAAGATTTAAGGAGGCACAGGCACATGTAAAGGAAAATAATCCTTCTGATTTTATGGAAATAAATTATTAATTTTTTTAATTATTTTATTCCCCATGAAATTGTGGAAGTTATAATTTCAAGTGGTGAAATAAATTTTTGTTTCATCGTGCAGTTTGCATTGAGGCATTCATTCTTTCTGAGTAAAAAAGTTCCCCTTTGTAAAGTGCTCACACATTCTTTGCCTAAATTACCAAACATAACAGGATTTGGAAAACCATATTATTTCCAACTAGAGATACTCAGAGCAATGGAATCAAAGTCAGAGGAAGAAATGAGAATAGAATGAGGAAGTGTTGCATCTCAATGAAGAGCCTTAATTATCCAAGGCCACCAAACACCACATATACACTACATCAGGGCAATGGGAAACCTTTGCATGGAAAATAAAATTTAATTCAGCAATGGATTCCAAAAGCGTTCACAGGGAGGGAGTGTGGCACACCAAATTCCTGGTCATCCTGCCAATGCAGTCCCAGGAAAAATGGACAGGATTCATTTCCTGGTTACTGGCCAGTCATGTCTTCTTTCTGCTCTTCCAAAGCAGGGAACAAAGCATTGTGTGTCAACAAAACTTTTTCAGTCTTATTATTTGGACCTTGTGGGCAGGGAGAAAGGTTTGTTTGGAGAAGACAGTAGCAGGAGAGATGGCACTGCAAAAAACAGGAAATAGGAGAACAATGGAATCCTGGAGGAAATATTCCAAACTCGGATTTCCATGTGCAGTGTGGTATGGCGCTTCTTTGAAAATTGTGAAAGAAAGATAACTCCTCTAGCCACCTCAGGAGATTGTGGAAAAAATGAAATCACAAGAATCTTCAATACACACTTTAGCCGTTGGGGAATTTGATGTAATTATGAATTCCAAAAATATAATTGGATTATGGTTGTGAACTGATCTGTTAATCTGGGCATGATTAAATTATGATTAGGGCATTGACTGAGCCACGTAAGTAGGGCGTTGAGCCCCACCCCTTGGTTGGTGGGGAATCAAATATAAAAGGCAAAGCAAAGGACAGTTCAAGCAGTCTTTTGAGAAGCAGTTTTGATATTGGAAAGAAGGCCCCAGGAGAAGAGAAGCAAGCCATTCGCCTGATAGTCTACAGCTGACCTTGTGGAGGAAACAGGAGCTAAACCCAGAGAGAAGTGCAGCCCAGGGAAGAGAGGAACCCCAGAAACCAGAACCCTGGCAAACGCCAGCAGCTGTCTTGCTCTAACACATGGCAATGGACTGCCGTGAGAGAAGAAACATAATGCTTTATGGCCTGGTATTTGTGCAGTTCTACCCCAAATAAATACCCTTTGTAAAGACCAACACATTTTTGGTATTTCGCATTAGCACCACTTGGCTGACTAATATACACACACTGCCAATACCACCGACTAGCCAGATATGTTGAAGAAATACATGAAAGTGAATTTTAAACATAAAGTATGTTCAGTGGCTAGAGGAAAAATGACATAATTTTTTCTCATGATCTTTCAGAAAGATTCCAACACATGTAGTGTCATACTGGGAGATAAAGGTTTGAGTATACTGACTGATGGTGTAAAAGTTTTTTTTTTTTTTAATCTATACATTCTGTTAGAAATATATATTAAAGAAAACAAGATTGTGTCCAATTGGAGGTGAAAACAACATATAAGTCTGATGAGAATGACGGTGTACTCTCATAGACTAATTTGGAGTATTTAAAATGAAAAAAAATGAATTTTAAGTCTTCATTAAAACAAACATTTTAAAGAATGGTTATTTATATATTTTGATATATAAATCGACCTGTACATAGGAAAGAAGAATTTTTCCCCATACCCTGTAACTGTTAATCGGAAAGGGAAGACTTTAGCCCTTTTAAAGAGTAAACTCTGTAAAATAAAATGCTACAAATGGAGAGCTCCTGGGGAATGCATATTTTACCTTAATTTTTTGACTAGATTTTCTTCCTAATAGTTATAAGAATAATATTTCACTTCTCTAAATGACAGAAAATTAATGAGAGCACAAGAAATGTCTCTCACTGATTCTTCATTTTGAATATCCACAATTTTAAATCGATATTTCAGAGGACCTCTTTTTACATGACCTCAGGATTCTTTACTGAATGTTTAGCAGGCTCTGCATTTTTTTTTCAAGGAACCGATTGCTGATTTCTGGGCATCATTGGGCTGTTGCCCTTGGAGCAGAGATTGTGATGCAGGTGTCTATAGACAAATATCTGGCCTTTTGACATATTTTAATTTTTGAAAAATGAATTTGAAGAAAAATTCAAAATTATTCTTACAAAGAAACAGATCTACACATAAGAATTGAAACCAAGGAACTAGAGTACAAGTATTTCCCAACCTCCAAATATCTCCTATGGCTTATGAAGGAACTTGCCAACACCCAGAAATGCAAAAGGGACCTGTAAGTTCCACAAGGTGAGAAATAGTGTCTCAACTATTTACAAGTTATCACGTTGAAGAGGAATGGTTCATAAAATCAAGGCCCTATTGCATCAAGTAGAGGGTACCGCCCCCCTTGCTATGCATGCCAGATTACAACCTCTGATAATGAAGAAACACAAAGGAAGACCACTTTAGAGCAATAGGTAATTCCAAGCTCCATATTTGTCCCTCCCCGCCCTTTATGAGAAAGAGAGCAGGGAGGGACAAATATGGAGCTTGGAAATACCTATTGCTCCAATCATCATAATATATATTTTTAGGGATGCATATCAATTGATTCTCAACATACATAAACCGGACACCGAGAGCAGAAATCTCAACCTTAGAAAATATAAGGGCAAAACCCCTAACAGTAGTCTCATACACATATCTTCAGCAGAATCTTGAATTGTGATTTCTTTTTTAACAATTGGCCAGAGCATCTTTAAAACATGACCAATGTCTATTATCCATGCCTCAAATTATGTGTACAATCCCAGACACCCCCACAATTAGAAAAAAAAGGCTCTTTTATTAAATCCTAATAAACCACAATATAACTTATCCAAAGTGTACCATTCCTGGCCCTTCGTATAATCACAGAGGTGTGCATTCTTCTCTTCAATCATTATTAAAAGTTTTCAATAGCTCTTTAAGAATTATAGGAAATAAAGAGAATACAGTAAATAAAAAACATATTATTCACCTCTTAATCTATCAGTTGACACTGACATGCATATGTATTTGCTTGCCAAACTTGTACAAATTTTTCTGTTTATCTCTCTGTTTTTTTGATAATTCAACCCATAGTGCATCATGTAGACAAAGTGAAGATTGCATGGATTTTTTAAAGTTGTTGAAATTTTTATTTTAAAATTTTGATCTGAAAGGCATATTATTTCCAAAGCGAATGTTGATTAGAAAAGGGACTCTAGGTAAGATTAGATTTAATATAATGCATCACAATAAAATTTTAAGTATGCATTGACACATGTAAAGGAAAATAATCAGTCTGATTTTTGGGAAAGAAATTAAAACCAAATTTTAATTATTTTATTCCCTGTGATATGGTGGACATTTTAATCTTGACCGGTGAAATAAATATTTGTTTCATCGAGCAGTTTACTTTGAGGCATTCAATCTTTCTAAGTAAAAAATGTTGTCTTTGTAAAGTGCTCACATGTCCTTTGCCTAAATTACCACCCATTACAAGATCTCTTTGAAAACCATATTATTTCCAAATATGGTTCCTAAGAGCAAGGAATCAAGAGAAGAGAAATAATTAAGAACAAATTGAGAAATTATTGCCATCTCAATGAAGAGCCTTCATTATAAAAGGTCACCAAACACCACATATACCCTGGATCAGGGCAATGGATAACCTTTCCATGAAAAATGAAATCAAACATCTGCATTGGATTCCAAAAGGGCTAGCAAGGGTGGAGCGTGGCACACCAAAATCCTGGTCATATTGCCAATACAGTCCCAGAAAAATGGCCATGATTAGTTTCCCTTTTCTGGCCAGTCTTGTCTTATTTCTCCTCCTTCAAAGCAGGGACCTTAGTTGGGTGTGGCCCAAACCCTTTTGCATACTAATTATTCAGACTTTGGGAGCATGGAGAATGCACTGTTTGAAAAAGAGAGCAGCAAGAGATAAGGCACTGCTAAAAACAGAAAAGAAGAGAACAACGGAATCATGGAGGACAGAATCCAAACTGTGATTTCCTTGTGCCATGTGTTGTGCTGCTTTTGGAAAATTTGAACAGAAAGAAATCTCCACTCACCAACTCAGGATTATGTGGGAAAAATTAAAACCCAAGAGACTGCACTGCAGACGCAGCCTATACAACCAACTAGCCAGTTATGTTGAAATCAGGGTATGAAACTGCATTTTAAATGTAAAGTGTATTCAGTGGCTGGTGGAAAAATTGCCATAATATTTTCTCATTATCTGTCAGAAAGAATCCGACAGGTGTGGAGTCATGCTGGGAATAGAGGTTTGAGAATCCTGACCGACAGCATAAAGGTTTTTTTTTTTTTTTTTTTTAACTTATAGTTTCTGTTATAATTATACCTTAAAAAAACAAGAATGTGTTCCATGGAAACTGAATATTAACTCTACGTCAGCTTGCAATGACGATATTCTCTTGCAGAGCAATTTGGAGAATTTAAAATTGAAAAAAGAAATTTTAAGCCTTTGTTAAAGTATAGATGTTTAAAAAAATGGTTTTTTATTTGTTTTGCTATAAAAATATATCCTTACTTAGTCAGAAAGAATTTTTCCCCATTTTTCCCCAATTTAGTCTGTTAAATTGAAAACTCTGTAAAAATAAAAGGCTTCAAATAGAAGAGTTCCTGTGGCATGCTTTTTTTACCTTAACTTTTGGACTAGAGTTTCTTCCTAAGAATTATTGGAATAATATTAAACAACACTAACACGAAAAAAAAAAAAAGGGAGGACAAGAAATGCTTCTCACTGATGATTCCTTTTTTAATAATCACAATTTTAAATCAATATCCCAGAGGACATCATTTTACATGACTTAATAATTCTGTACTGAATGTTTACATCACTTGGAGTTTTGTTTCTAGGAATTATTCCTGATTTTCTGGACACAATTGTGCTCTTCCCGATGGCAGAAAGATTACGATGCATGTGACCATAGAGGGATACCTGCTTTTTGACATATTGTAATTTTTGAGAATGTATTGGAAATAATTTCAAAAAAGTTTTTGCAATAAAACAGATCAACATGTACAAAAATGAAACCATTGTACTACTGTACAAATAACTTACAGCCTCCAAAATTCTCCTATGGCTCATGAAGGACCATGCGAACACACAAAAAGGAAAAAGTGACGTGTATGGTCCACAAGGTGAGAAAGAGTGACTCAACTGTTTACATGTTATCAGGGTAAGATGAAAGGTTCTGAAAGTCAAGGACCAAATTCATCCCTCAGAGGGCAACGTACTCCCTTCTATGATTGTGAGATTACAATCTTTGATAATGACTCAACACTAAGGAAAGCTGACTTTAGGGAAATAGGTAATTCAAAAACTTCATATTTGTTTCTCTGCCCACCCTCTTTCACTTAATATATATTTCAGTGATGCATATCAATCATACATGAACATACAAATACTGAAGCTGAGCCAAAATCTCAACCATAGAAAATTAAGTGTGTACTGGACAGTGGTCCAGTACACACATCTCCAGGAGATCATTGAAATGTAATTCCTTTTTTAAAAATTGGCCAAAGCATCTTTAAAATATGATTAATGCCTATTATACATGGCTCAACTCGGGTGTACAATTTCAGACACCCACACGACTTTTAAAACAAGTCTGTTTTATTAATACATATTAAACCACTATCTTACTAATCAAATGCCTACATTCCCTGGTGCGTCATATATTCACAGAGATGAACATTCTTCCCTTCAATCATTATTAAACGTTTTCAACAGCTCTTTAAGAATTAAAATAAATAAAGAGAATCCAGAAGCATAAATAAATTATTATTCACCTCTCAATCCATTTGTTCACAGTGTCATGCAAAGGTGCTTTTCTCACCATCCTTGAATGCATTTTTCCATTTATCTCTCAGTTTTTTTGATAACATCCCATTGTGCATGATGTGGGCAAACTAAACAATGCATGGCTCTGTTAAAGCTTTTGAAAGGACTTTAAATTATGGACTGAAAATATATTAGATTGAAAGAGAATATTGATTTGAAAAGGGATTTTACGTAAGATTAGATTTAATATGATCAGCCATAATAAAGTTTTAAGAAGGCACAGACACATGTAAAGGAAAATAATCAGCCATATTTAGGGGAAATTAATAATAACAAAATTTTAATTATTCAATTCCCAGGGAAATAGAGGACCTTATAATCTCTAGAGGTAAAATAAATTTTTGTTTTATCATGTAGTTTACATTGAGGTATTCATCTATCCTAATAAAAAAATGTCCTCTTTGTAAAGTGCTCACTTATGCTTTGGCTAAATTAGCACACATAACAAGATGACTTGGAAAGCCATATCATTTCCTACTAGAGGTCTAAGAGCAATGGAATCAAGGGCAGAGGAAAAAATTAGAATAGAATGAGAAAGGATTGTCACCTCAGTGAAGAGTCTTCATTATAAAAGATCACCAGACACCACGTACATCCCAGATCATGGTAATGGATAACCAATCCACGTAAAATGAAATAGAACTTCTGCATTGGATTCCAAAAGGACTCGCAAGGGTGGAGCGTTTTAACACTAAAATCCTGGTCATCCTGCCGATGCAGTCACATGACAAATGGCCAGGATTTTTTCCCTGTTACTGGCCAGGCTTGTCTTCTTTCTGCTCCTCAAATGCAGGCTCCTTAACTGGATACAGGATAATAAATTGGACCTTGGGGTCATGGAAGAATGGGCTCTTTGGTAAAGACAGCAGCAGGAGAGAAAGCATTGCTAAAAACAGTAAAGAGGTGAACAATGGAATCGTGAACAATGGCAACCAAGTGCTTATTCATCTGCACAGTGTGCTGGAGTGCTGGTTGAAAATAAAAATAGAAATAAATCTCCATTAGGCAACACAGGAGTATGTAGAAAAATTAAAACTCAAGGGCCTTCAATACAGACACTTCCCATAAAAACATCTGTCCAGATATGTTGAAGTCAGAGAATGAAATTGTATTTTAAACATAAAATATAGTCAGTGGCTGGTGGACAAAAATGCAAACATATTTACTCATGATCTTTCAGAAAGTTTACAACACATGTGGAGTCATGCTGGGAATAGAGGTTTGACAATTCCGACTGACTGCATAAATGTTTGGTTTTTTTTTTAATTTATAGATTCTATTATACATATAATTATGGAAAACAAGAATGCATCCAATTGGACGTGAAAATTAGGAAATAGTCAGAGTAGAATGACGTTGCTCTCTCATAGAGTAATTGGGAGTATTTAAAATAAAAAAAAAATGAATTTAAGGCTCATTAAAACTTAAATTTTAAAAGAATGGTTAATTATATATTATGGTATATAAATCAATATTTTCTTAGGCAAAATGATTTTTTCCCCTATCCTGTCACTGTCAATTGGAAATGAGAGTCTTTAACCCTTTTAAATAGTAAACTCTGTAAAATTAAACAACACAGATTGAAGAGATCCTCTGGAATGCATATTTTACATAAATTTTTGGATGACATTTTCTTCCTATTATTTATTGGAATAATTTTAAACTACTCTCACTGGCAGAAAAATAATGGGAGTACTAGAAATGTTTCTCAATGATTCTCCGTTTTGGAATAATCACAATTTTGAAATGTTAATTCAGAGGACCTCTTTTTACATGACTTCATGAGTGTTTATTGAATGTTTACAATGTTCTGGATTTTTTTTTTAAGGATACCATTCCTGATTTTCAAGACATTATTGGGCTGTTGCTGATGGTGCAGAGATTGTGATGCAGGTGTCCATAAACAAATAGCTGCTCTTTTGTCATATTGTAATTTTTGAGAACTATTGGGACAAAAATCAAAATAATTCTTACCAAGAAACATATCCACATATACACAAATGAAAGCAATGAACTAGAGTAAAACTAGCTCCCAGCATCCAATTTCTCTTTTCGCTTATGAAGGACATTGTCAAAACCCAGAAATGCAAAAGGGACCGGTAAGGTCCAAAAGGTGAGAAAGAGGGACTCAACTGTTTACAAGAGATTATGTAGAAGAGGAATGGTTCATAAAAATCAGTGCCCTAATTCCTTCCTTGGCCTTTGATTCCAATGCTCTTAGGACCTCTATTTGGAAATAATATGGTTTTCCAAGAGATCTTGTTATGTGTGGTAATTTAGGCAAAGGACGTGTGAGCAATTTACAAAGAGGACATTTTTTACTTAGAAAGAATGAATGCCTCAAAGCAAACTGCACGATTAAGCAAATATTTATTTCACCAGGCAAGAATAAAATGTCTACTCTATGCACACAGAGATAACAGCCTCCATACTGAAGAAACAAAAAAGGAAGTCCACTTTAGAGAAATAGGTAATTCCAAAGCTTCATATTTGTCTTTCTCCTCTTGCTTTCCCTTAATATATATTTTTAGTGATGCATGTCAATCATACATGAACATATATAATCCTGATGCTGAGAGTAGGAATCTCATCATAAAAATATAAAGGGGCCTAGCACCTAAGTGTCGTCCCTTACACACATCTCCTGTGGTAACTTGTATTGTGATTCCCTTTTAAAAATTTGACAAGAACATCTTTAAAACAAGACTAATGCCAAGTATCCATGGCTTAACTCTGTGTACAGTTCCAGACATACCCACGATTAATAATGAATGTTTACCTTCATTATTATATTCATTATGTTTACATCATTGTAAACATAATGTTTACAATAATGAATGTTTACATCATTTGGAGTTTTCTTTCAAGGAAATATTCCTGATTTTCAGGACACAATTGTGCTGTTCCTGATGGCAGAGAGAATGTGATGCAGTTGTCCATATATGAATACCTGATTTTAGACATGTTGTAATTTTTGAGAATGTATTGAAAATATTTTCAAAAAATTTTTGCAAAGAAACAGATCAACATATACAAAAATGAAACCATTGTACTACTGTACAAATAACTTACAGCCTTCAAAATTCTTCTATGGCTCGTGAAGGACCATGCCAACACACAGAAGGGAAAAAGGGACGTGTATGATCCACAAGGGGAGAAAGATTGTCTCAACTGTTTTCAAGATATCATGTAGAAGTGGAATGGTTCATAAAAATCAAGGACCATTTCCATCAAGCAGAGTGGCCGCCCTCCATCTATGCACTCCAGATTACATCCTCCATACTGAAGAAACACAAAAAGAAGACCACTTTATAGAAATAGGTAATTCCAAAGCTTCATTTTGTCTCTCTCCCTTGCTTTCCTTTAATATAGATTTTTTGTGATACATGTCAATCATTCATGAACATATCTAAACCTTACGCCAAGAGTAGAAATCTCATCATAACAAAATAAAGGGGCATAACACCTAACAGTCGTCCCATACACACATTTCCAGCAGAACCTTGATCTGTGATTGCCTTTTTAAAAATTGGCAAGAACATCTTTAAAACATGACTTATGATTTGTATCCATGGCTTAACTGGGTGTACAGTTCTAGACATACCCACGATTATTAAAACCAATCTGTTTATTAATACATATTTAACCACTATCTTTCTTATCCAATGTGTACATTCCCTGATCCTTCATATAATCACAGAGGTGCGCATTCTTCTCTTCAATCATTATTAAAAGTTTTCAACAGCTCTTTAAGAATTATAATATATAAACAGAATCCAGAACAGTAAATAAAATATTATTCAGCTCTCAATCCATTTCTGGACACTGCCATGCAAAGGTACTTTACTCACCATCCTTGAACAACATTTTGCATTTCTCTCTCAGTTATCTTCATGACACAACCCATAGTGCATCACGTGGACAAAGGGAAAAATGCATGGCTTTTTTAAAGCTATTGAAAAGACTTTATTTTAAAATTATGAATGGAAACGTATATTAGATTGAAGGAGAATGTTGATTTAAAAGGGGATTTTAGGTAAGATTAGACTTAATATAATCAAACTTAATAAATGAAAAATTGGGAGACAATGGGGATTGAGAGTAGGAAGGTGTCATGGCACACCAGACATCTGATAACACAGTGTTAAAAGGAAGGAAAAAGAAAGAAAAGAAAAGAGAAAGGAAAAAAATGAATATATATATATATATTTATTTAAAGGCATTTCCTTTGCTTTTTTGCCCATTTTTTGAATGTCCCAATCCACTAATTATATTTTATTTTGTTTTGTTCTTTTTTGATTATTTGTTTTCCTTCTCTTTTTTTTCTTTCCCCCTGAGTTTCCTTATGTTTGCCTCTTGCATGTAAGCTTATCACATTGTTTATTTTTCCTAGTTAGAGTATTTGTTTATTTTATGGACTAAATGTTCATGGAGGATTTGGATCACAGAAGGGTTACAATGGGTACTGCAGGGAATTTTTGGGGTGGGGGGTCTAGAGGGGGGTTCGTGGGGAATGGTTCATCCGAATATACATGAAAGATATAAAAAATCATTCAAAGGATCAGGGGATGGGGCATGGTCATGATGGGTGGATAATCACACAATAAATGAGGGAATCTGAATTCTTAGCCTGGAGAGCTCTGCCACAGACTCCAAGGGAGCAGCAATAGTCCTCTGAGTGTAGGGACAGTGCCTGTCAAAATAGGATGACCCACTGATGTGTTTTTTTTTTATTGATGACTATCCTTGTGAGTCTTTGGTCTTGTAAATGAGACTTAGCCTGCAGTTGTGGTGCCTAAATGTTGCCACTTGAGAGCCTACTTGTTGCTCAAATGTGGCCTCTCTCTATGCCAAACTCAACATATGATTGCATTACCTTCCCCCCAATGTGGGACATGACTCCCAGGGATGAGCCTCCCTGGCAATGAGGGATTAATACCAAGTGCCAACTGGCAACACAACTGGAAAAAGACCTTGAATAAAAGGGGGAAATGGTAAAGACACATGAGTTTAAGTGGCTAAGAGACTTCAAAGAGAGTCGGAAGGTCATACCAGATGTAACTCTTACGCACACCTCAGTAGGAGCTCATAAACATCTAAGTGCCTATCACCCCACACAGAGGGGTTCCTGAGAGCTCCAGAGACACCCAAGTCCTATATAAGCGGGGATAGCCCCAGAGATTGATGCCTTATCAGTGGGTTCTATTTTGGAATCTGTGCTCCTGAGAGTGACAGAATTAGACTCAAATAAGTCCTCACTGCACATGGTTCACCAGTCCCTTCTATTCAAACCTATATGTGATGCTGGAGTTTTTAGGTATACTTCCAGAGACTGGAGCCTCCTGCCTACCTACATGCTAGGTGTGCATGAAATCTCAGGGGAGCTACAACTCCTTCCCTACAGCTCAATGGACTCATCCACGTCACCTGGTGAGGAGTCAACAATGGGCAATGGCCATCCCAGGGAATGGAGAGGGCCTGCATCTGCAGGCAGGATCATCCCACCCACCATATGCATGTGATATAAGCCCTCTCTCACTTGGAGTTGGAGTGGACATCATCATCCCAGTCACCTCAGGATTGGGGGAAGAACTATGGACTAGAGTGGACTTGATGATATTCTCTTGTTCACATATGGTGATTCTAGCAATGCAAGAAATTATAACAATGAGGTGGAGCCAGTGGCCACTTGACACTTTTGGGGTAGGGAGGGGATGAGCTGTTGAAATACAGGGGCTTCTTTGGGAGTTGGAGGTTGTCCTGAGTACCGTTGTGGCAACGGATGCAGGCCATTTTAAATCAGCACACACTACTCAGAACTGAGTGGGAGAGAGTGTGGTCTAGAGTGTGAACTGTGGTCTATGGTTGGTGGCAAGGCTCCAGGATGTGTAAGTTCATTGAGGGTGATGGGCCACACTTGTGGGAGATGTTTGTGTGGTATGTGGTGGGAGGTTTGGGAGGTGGGCAACATGTGAATCCCAGTGGGTTCCGTGTAATATTTTGGGTAATCGAAACACCACTTAAAATATATGTATAAATATATATAAATAAC
>JAKSZT010044891.1:1438781-1464362 GCA_026826555.1 Tolypeutes matacus
TGCTCATTCCTTATTTTATGTATTTGCATCTGTTCTCTCTTTTTCTTACTAACAAAGACATTTTATTCTTGACTGTTGAAAAATATGTTTGTTTAATTGTGTAGTTTACTTTGAGGCATTCATTCTTTCTAAGTAAAAAATGTCCTCTTTGTAAAGTGCTCACAGGTCCTTTGCCTAAATTACCACACATTACAGGAACTATTGGAAAACCATATTATTTCAAAATAGAGATCCTAAGAGCAATGGAATGAAGGGCAGAGGAAGAATTTTGCATATTGATTTTATGAACCATTCCTCTTCTACATGTTATCTTGTAACCTGTAGAGTCACTCTTTCTCACCTTGGGGACCTTACCAGTCCCTTTTATATTTCTGGGTGTTGGCAATGTCCTTCATAAACCAGAAGAGAAATTTGGACACTGGGAGCAAGTTTTACTCTAGTTCCTTGGTTTCATTTGTGTATATGTGGATATGTTTCTTGGTAAGAATGATTTTAATTTTTTTTCCAGTAATTCTCAAAAATTACAAAATGACAAAAGAGCAGCTATTTGTATATGGACACCTGCATCACAATCTCTGCTCCAATGGAAACAGCCCAATGATGTCCAGAAAATTAGCAATGCATTCCTTAAAAAAAAATGCAGAGCCTGATAAACATTCAGTAAGGAATCCTGAGGTCATGTAAAAGAGGTCCTCTGAATTATCTATTTAAAATCGTGGATATTCAAAATGAAGAATCAGTAAGAAACATTCCTTGTGCTCCCATTATTTTTCTACCAGTGAGAGTAGTTTAAAATTATTCCAATAAAAAATAGGAAGAAATGGTAGTCCAATATTTTATGTAAAACATGCATTCCACAGGCTCTCTTCTATCTCTGTTCATTTATTTTTACAGAGTTTACTATTTAAAAGGGCTAAAGACTTTCCTTTCCAATTAACATTGACAGGGTAGGGGAAAAATTCATTTTGCTTAAGAAAATATTGTTTTATATACCATAATATATAATTAGTCATTCTTTTAAAATGTATGTTTTAATAAAGTCTTAAATATATATATTTTATTTTAAATACTCCCAATTACTCTATGAGAGAGCAATGCCATTCTATTCTGACTTATTTCTAATTTTCACGTCCAATTGGTCGCATTCTTGTTTTCCTTAATTTATATTTATAATAGAATCTATAAATTAGAAAAAAAACAAACATTTATGTAGTCGGTCAGAATTGTCAAACCTCTATTCCCAGCATGAGTCCACATGTGTTTTAAACTTTCTGAAAGATCATGAGTAAATATTTTTGTCTTTTTTTCCACCAGCCACTGACTATATTTTATGTTTAAAATACACTTTCATACCCTGACTTCAACATATCTTGATAGATGTTTTTATGGGAAGTGTCTTTATTGAAGATGCTTGAGTTTTAATTTTTCCACATACTCCTGTGTTGCCTATTGGAGGTTTCTTTCTATTTTAAATTTCAACCAGAACTCCAGCACACTGTACAGATGAATCAGCACTTGGTTGCCATTGTTCAGGATTCCATTGTTCACCTCTTTTCTGTTTTCAGCAATGCCTTCTCTCCTGCTGCTGTCTTTTCCAAACAGCCCATTCTTCCATGCCCCCAAGGTCCAAATAATTATCCTGCAGAAGTGTTTGGGCCACATCCAGCTAAGGTCCCTGTTTTGGAGGAACAGATAGAAATAAAGCCTGGCCAGTAACAGGATAGATTTCCTGACCATTTGCCATAGGACTGCATTGCATGATGACCAGGATTTTAGTTTTAAAACGCTCCACACCTATGAGCCCTTTTGGAATCCAATGAAGAAGTTCGATTTCTTTTTACATGGAATGGTTATCTATTGCCCTGATCTGGGATGTACGTGTAGTCTGGTGACCTTTTATAATGAAGACTCTTCCCTGAGGTGGCAATCCTTTCTCATTCTATTCTAATTTTTTCCTCTGCCCTTGATTCCATTGCTCTTAGAATTCTTGTAGGAAATTATATGGCTTTCCAAGTGATCTTGTTATGTGTGGTAATTTAGGGAAATTATAAGTGAACACTTTAATAAAAGGATATTTTTTACTAGGAAAGAATGAATCCCTCAATGTAAACTGCATGATAAAACAAAAATTTATTTCACCCCTAGAGATTTTTAGGTCCACTATTTCCCGGGGAATAGAATAATTAAAATTTTGTTATTATTTATTACACCCTTAATATGACTGATTATTTTCCTTTACTTGTGTCTGTGCCTTCTTAAATCTTTTTTATGAGTGATCATATTAAATCTAATCTTACCTAAAATCCCTTTTCAAATCAACATTTTCTTTCAATCTAATAAACTTTTCAGTCCATAATTTAAAATCCTTTCAAAAGCTTTAACACAATCATGCATTGTTCACTTTGCCCACATCATGCACTCTGGGATGAGTTATCAAAAAACCTGAGAGATAAACGGAAAAAAAATTGTTCAAGTAGTTGAGAAAAGCACCTTTGCATGGCAGTGTCAATAAATGGATTGAGAGGTGAATATTATTTTATTTACGTTTCTGGATTCTCTTTATTTAATTAAATTCTAATAGAGCGGTTGAAAACGTTTAATAATGATTGAAGAGAAAAATGAACACCTCTGTGAATATATGACACCCCAGGGAATGTACGCATTTGATAAGTAAGATAGTGGTTTAATATGTATTAATAAAACCGACCTGTTTTAAAAGTCGTGGGTATGTCTGAAATTGTACACCTGAGTTGAGCCATGAATAATATGCATTGGACATATTTTAAAGATTCTTTGCACAATTTTTAAAAAAGGAATCACATTTCAATGGTCTCCTGGAGGAGGGTGTCCTGGACCAATGTTAGTGTTCATGTCCCTTAATATTCTAAGGTTGATTGAGGTGCATCACTAAAATATATATTAAGTGAAAGAGGGTGTGGAGAAACAAATATGAAGCTTTTGAATTACCTATTTCCCTAAAATCAGCTTCCTTTAGTGTTGCTTCATTATCAAAGATTGGAATCTCCATATTATAGAAGGGAGTACGGTGCCCTCTGCTGGATGAATTTGGTTCTTGACTTTCAGAAACTTTAATCTTACCTTTGTAAAGAGTTGAGTCACTCTTTCTCAACTTGTGGACCATATACGTCACTTTTTAATTTCTGTGTGTTTGCATGGTCTTTCATAAGCCAGAGGAGAATTTTGGAGGCTGTAAGTTATTTGTACATTAGTTCAATGGTTTCATTTTTGTATATGTCAATCTGTTTCTTTCCAAAAATTTTTTTGAAAATGTTTCCAATACATTCTCAAAAATTACAATATGTCAAAAAGCAGGTATTCATATACGGACACCTGCATCACAATCTCTCTGACATTGGGAACAGCCCAATTGTGTCAAGAAAATCAGGAATATTTCCTTGAAACTATACCCCGAGTGAGGTAAACATTCAGTACAGAATTGTGAAGTCATGTAAAATGTTGTCCTCTGGATTATTGATTTAAAATTGTGATTATTCAAAAAAAAGGAGCCATCGGTGAGAAGCATTTCTTGTCCTCACATTATTTTTCCTCAAGTTCGAATTGTTTAATATTATTCCAATAATTATTAGGAAGAAACTCTAGTCCAAAATTAAGGTAAAATATACATGCCACAGGAACTCTTCTATTTGAAGCCTTTTATTTTTCCAGAGTTTACTATTTAACAGACTAAAATCTTTCCTTTTAAATTAACACTGACAGAGTATGGGGAAAATTCTTTCTTCCTAAGTAAGGGTTTATTTTTATAGCAAAACAAGTAATTAACCATTTTTTAAACATGTATACTTTAACAAAGTCTTAAAATTTCTTTTTTCAATTTTAAATTCTCGAAATTTCTCTATGAGAGAATATCGCCGTTGTAAGCTGACCTATAGTTAATTTTCACCTCCAATGATACACATTCTTGTTTTTTAAGGTGTAATTATAACAGAATCTATAAGTTAAAAAAAAAAAACCTTTTTTGCTGTCTGTCAGGATTCTCAAACCTCTATTCCCAGTATGAATCCACACATGTCGGATTCTTTCTTACAGATCATGAGAAAGTGTTATGGCATTTTTTCCACCAGCCACTGACTATACTTTACATTTAAAATGCACTTTCCTACCCTTACTTCAACATAACTTGCTAGTTGGTTGTATAGGCTGGGTGTGCAGTGCAGTCTCTTGGATTTTAAATTTTCCCACATAATCCTGAGTTGGTGAGTTGAGTTTCTTTCTGTTCCAATTTTCAAAAAGCAGCACACCACACTACACAAGGAAATCACAGCTTGGATTCTATTCTCCATGATTTCGTTTTTCTCCTCTTTACTGTTTTTAGCACTGCTTTATCTCTTGCTGCTCTCTTTTCCAAACAGTGCATTGTCCATGCCCGCAAAGTCTGAATAATTAGTCTGCAAAAAGTTTTGGGAAACACACATCTAAGGTCCCTTCTTTGATGGAGCAAAAAGAAGACAAGACTGGCCAGTAAAAGGGAAACGAATCCTGGCCATTTTCTCTGGTACTGAATTGGCAGGATAACCTGGATTTTGGTGTGCCACGCTCCACCCCTGCTAGCCCTTTTTGGATCCAATGCAGAAGTTCGTTTTCATTTTACATGGAAAGGTTATCCATTGCCTTGATCTGGGATGTATGAGGTGTCAGAGGACCTTATAATCTCTAGGGGTGAAATAAATTTTTGTTTTATCATGCATTTTATATTGAGGGATTCATTCTTTCTTAGTAAAAAATGTTCTCTTTGTAAAGTGCTCACTTATACTTTGGCTAAATTACCACATAAAACAAGATGACTTGGGAAGCCATGTAATTTCCTACTAGAGGTCTAAGAGCAATGGAATCAAGACAGAAGAAAAAATTAGAATAGAATGAGAAAGGATTGCCACCTCAGTGAAGATTCTTCATTATAAAAGGTCACCAGACACTGCCTCATTCCTCCCACCCTTTGCTGGAAGGAAAATCAATTGAAGTGATGTATATAATTCAAACTAGTTTTCTTACATACAAGTATCAAAATATCAAGTATTTATTTTACATATATTCAAGAGATAAAGGAGGTCTGATAACAAATCCCAAAATATATAATGCCCCCAACACAGAAGAATACCATTTCTAACTCACATAAAGTCTGAATCAGATGCTATTATTGGTAGGGGACTCTCTTTTGCATGGTAATGCAGATATCTTAGGCTCACTGAGGTAACTAGCCTCTGATAATTTAGATCATTTATGAGAAGTGTTCAGACATTCACAGTCCTAGGTCTCCTCCTACTTCCTTCCCATGAACATACTGGGGATTGTTTATATGTTCTAAAGAAGAGGGATAGAAAGTAACCTTAGATAAACTAGTGTCCATTGTGTTCTCACTGCGTCTCTGGCAGTGGTATGATCTGGGCCCTGACAAAACTTCTACTCAGGTATGGCATTTTCTATTTGTTATTTTGGATGTCATACATAAGACAAAATATTCAGTCAAAAAATAGACAAATTTTACAGATGTTTAATTCAAAATTTGGGAATGATATATAAACATATAAAAACATGCTATATCACAGTTAATGAGAGAAATGTACATCCAAACATATCATCTAAAAGGAAAAAATAATATTGTTAACTATTTCCAAAGTATAGCTAATAAATGAGTGATTATATCAGGGATGCGGCAGAAAAGGGAGAGATTAATGAGAGCTTAAAAATGGGCAAGAGGCAGGAGATATACTTCAAGTGGTTGTGCAACTGCTTCCCATGTACAAAATCCCAGGTTCAATCACGGTACTTCCTTAAAAAAAATGGTCAGGGTTAAGGAAAGCCATCAAGCAATGGAGAATCACCGAAATCCAGCAACATGGGGAAGTTATCTCCAGGCTTTGGCCTGATAGATAATGAAAAGAACAGCATGTCTTGGATTCAATGAAATGTTAACTTCAGGGAAGTGTGAACACTGGTAATATCTGAGGTCATAAGTTGATGTACTCTGTGACTGCCAGGATCAGTCTTGGAGTGATATTGGTGAGAGAGGAAATATCCAGATCTCAGGCTACTCTTACCCTCCAGTCTCCTGACAGGATCTCTCATTGGTTAAACCATGCGAAATACAAAAGACCAAATTATCCCTACCTGAGTCACAGAACAGACATGACATGGAAATGCAGACAGGCAATTGAGAGTAGGACAGAGACTATCCAACACAATGAGAATATGAGAATTGGTTCTCTGTCTTGGCTGATGGATTAATTTGCCTAATTTTTAATAGTATGCAAATTGGCACTTTGCATAGAGTTTTCAAAAAAAAATCTTTGTCATTAGCAAGTAATTCTGTTTCTGGAAACAGTCTTGGAAAGATAATCACATATGTGAAGAAAACTATATGAACAAGATATTTAATTTATTTTTTTTAACTTTTTTATTTTTAAATGCTTTAAATTACATAAATGTTACATAAAAAGTATAAAAGTTTCTCATATGCTCCCCTGACACCCCCTCCAAAAATTTCCCATAATAACAACATCCTTCATTAGTGGGGTACATGTCTTACAATTGATGAACACATATTGGAGCATTGCCACTAACTGTGGATTATAGTTTATGTTATAGTTGACAATCTGTCCCACACAATTTTGTAAGTTAAGACAAAATATATAATGGTCTGTATCTTTTTTCATTTGTTTTGCTTGTTGTTCATTTTTGTTTTTCAGGAGGCACTGGGAATCAAACCTGGGACCTCCTGTGTGGGAGGCAGGTGCTCATCCATCCATCTGCTCCCAAAACAATCAAAAATTTTTTTTCATATATATTTTAAAAGATGCTTAGATTACATAAATGTTACACAAAAATTACAGGGATTCCCATCATCTCCACCTCCCATACCTCCCATAACATCTCACATAAACCTCTTTCATTAGAGTGGCACATCACCTGCAATGAATATAAACTTCCTGGGGCTTTGCCACTAAGTATAGACCACAGTTCACATCAGAGGCCACTCTCTCTCCCACACAGTTCTGCATGGTATATGCTGCTGTAAAATGGCCTATATCTGTAACCACAATGTCACTCAGGACAACCCCCAAGCCCTGAAAAAGCCCCTGTATTACAACTGCCCTTCCCCTCCCCACCCCAAAAGCATATAGTGGCCACTGGCTTCACCTCACTGTTATAGTTTCTTCCATTGTTTGAATCCCAATATGTCTACAACAGAATACCATTAAGTCCACTGTATTCCATAGCTCTTCCCCCAATCCTGAGGGGACAGGGATGGTGATGTACACTCCATCTCCAAGTGAGAGTTGGCAAGATTCAAAATAACCCCATGATTTTAATAACAGACTATTTAAAAATTGATAACAAATCCATTCTATGGAATATGATCCATTCTCCATGTTCTGACTTGGCAAAATACTCAAGATAGTGTACTAAATTTAAAAAAAAAATTTTAAGCATTTTGCAGGTCAATATTTCATTTTCTTGTTAAAAAGAGTCATTTGCATTGTACAATCCAGGGTCCTCCTAGTTAGAGCATTAGGGGTTTACATTTTCAGAACTTTGAGACTAATGGATACAGAAAGCATTTATTTACTACATAACAAAAAAAGGAGATAAAAGGCTATGAGGGATTAATACCAAGTGCCAACTGGCAACACAACTGGAAAAAGACCTTGAATAAAAGGGGGAAATGGTAAAGACAAATGAGTTCAAGTGGCTAAGAGACTTCAAAGAGAGTCGGGAGGTCATCCCAGAGGTAACTCTTATGCACAATTCAGTAAGAGCTCATAGAACATCTAAGTGCCTATCACCCCACACAGAGGGGTTCCTGAGAGCTCCAGAGACACCCAGGTCCTATATAAGGGGGGATATCCCCAGAGACTGATGCCTTATCAGTGGGTTCTATTTTGGAATCTGTGCTCCTGAGAGTGACAGAATTAGACTCAAATAAGTCCTCCCTGCACATGGTTCCCCAGTCCCTTCTATTCAAACCTATATGTGATGCTGGAGTTTTTAGGTATACTTCCAGAGACTGGAGCCTCCCGCCTACCTACATGCCAGGTGTGCATGAAATCTAGGTGGAACTGCAACTCCTACCCTACAGCTCAATGGAATCATCCACGTCACCTGGTGAGGAGTCAACGATGGGCAATGGCCATCCCAGGGAATGGAGAGGGCCTGCATCTGCAGGCAGGATCATCCCACCCACCATATGCATGGGATATAAGCCCTCTCTCACTTGGAGTTGGAGCGACATCACCAACCCAGTCCCCTCAGGATTGGGGGAAGAACTATGGACTAGAGTGGACTTGATGGTATTCTCTTGTTCACATATGGTGATTCTAGCAATGCAAGAAATTATAACAATGAGTTGGAGCCAGTGGCCACTTGACACTTTTGGGGTAGGGAGGGGATGAGCAGTTGAAATACAGGGGCTTCTTTGGGAGTTAGAGGTTGTCCTGAGTACCGTTGTGGCAATGGATGTAGGCCATTTTAAATCAGCACACACCACTCAGAACTGAGTGGGAGAGAGTGTGGTCTACAGTGTGAACTATGGTCTATGGTTGGTGGCAAGGCTCCAGGATGTGTAAGTTCATTGACGGTGGTGGGCCACACCTGTGGGAGATGTTTTTGTGGGATGTGGTGGGAGGTGTGGGAGGTGGGCAACATGCGAATCCCAGGGGGTTCTGTGTAATATTTTGGGTAATCTAGCACCTCTTAAAATATATGTGTATATATATATATAACATTTTTGTAAGCAAATACACATATATGCATATATATTTATATATCATTTTGCAATTGTTTGTACATTTTGTGAGAATTTTGATTTTTAACCACAATAAAAATAAATTAAAATAAAAAAAAAAAACATTATGTGAATGTCAATGCATTTAATCTTGTTTATTAAGTCTCATTTCCTATGCCATCCCTAGAAAAATGGTTTAGATTTTCTGTTTCACCAAACTTTATCCTTTGAATACATTTGAAGAAGTCATAAGATTATGAAAAATGTTGCAAACTTATAGACCTAAACAAGTGTGACTTTATACCTAAATTTGAATAATGATTTCAAATCACAGTCCCCTAATTGCTTTTGAAGAAACAGTAATTGTTCTTTTGTTATGGTACAGACAAACAAATATCTTTGGAAGAATATGGTTCCAAAATCTAAATACCTACAATCTGTTCCCCATATCTAGGGTTTATCATTATAGACCAATAAAATGAGAAATCATAAAAAAGCTCTTCTAATTTTTTTCAAATTTAAAAATGTGTGCATATCTTATTCACTTGGTTAGACTGCTCTCAAATTTTTGGAAATTGGTTTTCCAACATCTTCACCTAAAACACTTCAAGATTTGTATTTTACAGTCATGAAAATATTGAAAGTATCTATGGGAAAAGGGAAACTTTATTTTGAAACCACCTGATTTTTCAAGCTGGATGCAGCCAATTTGAAAATGGTAGATATACAACCATATATGTGAATTTATTTAACAAATTTAACAAGGTTCCACTTAACCCCAAATATCTCTGTCCTTTTGGGGACTTTCCTCAACATTAGTCAGCTCACCATTGTCTCTTTCCTGGTCTCTCTCCTTGCTTCTAGTCTTTCACTTCTCTTATCTTTTACCACTAAAGTGATATTTCTAAAATGAAAATGTAATAATTACACTACTAGTTGTAAAACCCTGGGTCACAAAGGAGCAATAAATGGGGCCATAAATTGAAGTAAGAAAGAACAAGTCACTGGAAGATTCACCAGTTCTTCTTGGTCGAACTTTTGATCATTTGCTCTCCCTGGGATTTTTCTCTGGCATCATATAACTGAACATGCCCTTCCCCCACCTCTACAACCCCAGCCTCCTGTGCTTATCTGAGGGTATCATGAAGTCAATTTCAATATTCAGCTTCAGGAACCTCTCTCAGCTACCTTTTTGTTGTTCTTTTTGTTGGCAAATCACATTTCACAAATAGAAGTAATTCCTTATTATGAATGATAATTTTGCATATGATTGTCAAAGAAATTTGTGTTCTTTATTGCACTTAATTGCATATACAATTACACCAGAGTTCAAATGTTTTGGGGCCAGTAACCATGATTTATTCAGATTTTAATCTTATTTAGTTATGATTTTGGATTATAAAGTAGCATAAGAAATATTTGCTGAATAAATTAGGGCTTGACTATTTTGTAAAGTATCCCTTCTTCTTTGACTAATTAATCACAACTTCAAAGCCACCTTAGATGTCACCTTCCCAAAATTATCCTTCCATACTGAATACATATTTTCCCACATTCACCAATGTAGTCCTGGGTCCTGTATCTACCACATGATATAAACATTTGCAGACTATTCATGCCCACTGGATGACTTCAGGTTTGGAACAAGATAGTAGTTCACAAAGATGTGCAGATAACTGGATTTTTTCAGTAATAAATAAGCATATTAAAGTGACCATGCTTCCTAAGAAATTAAGTTAAATACATTGCTACCATATAAAGAGTATGAGCTCAATAAAGGAGAGTAAAGTCTGATATTATAATTATTTATTTGGAAATTATTTTTATATTTCAGAAGTGTAGAATGAATGTGTAAATAGAACACAATACACACATTCACGAGACTCATTTATTGTTAATATTAATTAATACTGTGACAACATAGTTTCTCTTCTCTTACTTTCTATCCCTCTCTCTTATGAGCATTATTTGCACACAACATGATATTTACCTCTAAATATTTTCATTATGTCTTTCTGGCAGAATCTCAGTGATGTAGCATCAATAAAATATAATATTTAACAAGATTTTGAATGGAGAATCCATTCCAGATGAGCATTCCTTTACAGGAAAATATTCTCTTAAAAGCTATGGCAATGAATGCAACACTGTGGTACTAGACCCTGAGGAATACTCCTGATATATGATTCTAAAATTCTCATATGTAAAGAGAAAGAAAAGAATTAGCTACTACATAAATGTACTACTTTATAGTTTCTTGAGAGACAAGACCCAAATTCAACATTATTTTCAGAGCCCCTTTTATATTCTTATTCATAAGACTGTCTACTAGACTAAAGGGTTTAGTACAAATGTGAGTATGGTTAAAAGAAATATACCACCACGTCCTCCTTTGGATTGTGGTACAAGCTGGGGAGCATATAGGTGTAGATGGTAGCCCCATAGTACAGGATGACCACAGTCATATGGGAGAAACATGTGGCAAAAGCCTTCTTCCAGCTCTCTGCTGAGTTTATCTTATGAGTGGTAAGCAGGATGAAAAAGTAGGAGCTTGAAATGACTGTCACATGGATAAGGAGCAGAAGGACACAGCACAGGTACAAAACAATCACTTAGAGTGAGGTGTCAGAGCACGAGAGCTTCATTATGGCAGGGACCTCACAGAAGAAGTGATGGAACTCCCAGGATCTGCATAAGGGGAAGGACATGATGATGGGAGTGAGCATGAAGCCATCTAATGAGTCCAAGAACCAACACACAGATGCAGGAAGATACAAACCCTGTGGTTCATGAGGACAGAGTAATGCAAAGGATGGCAGTGGCCATATACCATTCCTAGGCCATGGAACCAAGAAGGAAAAATTCAGAGCCCCCCAGTGACACATACAGGAACATTTGGATCCCACATTCAGGAACTGTGATATTATTCATACCCAAGTCCTGGTCCATAAGCACCTTGGGCACAGTGATGGAAATGTACATCAAGTCCATGTGAGACAACTGGCTGATGAAAAAGTACATGGGTGTGTGGAGTTGAAGATCAGAGTGTATGAGAAGGATCAGGATGGCATTTTCAGACATGGCCATCAAGAAAATCACAAAATAATAAAGGAGAAATCATAAAGGAAAATCATCAAGGAGAACTGGGTGTTTAAATTGACTGAAGAGTCCCAACAGGATGAAAGCTGAGCTTCCGGTATGGTAGTCCAGCCATGTTATGTTGTTCATGAAGTTTCACCTAAGAGCACAAAATAGAACATTGGGGTTACATGAATCACTCATGGGGATGTGCATAACTGACATGCATGTCCAGTGAGCATTTGTGTATTTGTGTGCATGTTTGGGTGTTTGTCTAACCATTTGTGCTAGTAAGCAAAATTTCCACAAATATATTTATTATTAGATTATAGTTTACCTATTATTCAACAAATTAGCTTAAAATGAGTTAATTCACAACTGTGAGTTTTAAGGATTGCTAAAGTATACTGGTATTGCAAAAGTTCAGGAGAATGTGTTTCCTGAATTTATTATATATATATCAGTATGTACTGGATGATAGTATCATATTTCAGTAGTACTGGAAATTCATAGCATTCTGGATCTATGCAAATAAAAGAATGAATGACTGAAAAACTAGATGTCATACTCCTTATTCTAAAGTATTTTTGATGGGAGTCTGAACTGAATTTACCTCTCTGGTTTGAGGAGGCATTTGGGACCTTTAAAACATTCAGAAGTATATCCAATATAGAAAGCTTTCAGGAAATAACTGAAAACTTATTTTGAGCAAAGCCTTTCCAAATTTTTGACAGTTCTTCTGATATGATCTACCAGGTTTATTAGACTTAGCCTTAATGTGTGTTGAAGATTAAAGAGGTAAAAATAGTGAATATAGTCAGAACATTGTTAATCACAGATATGTAGTCACATATACTGTTAGTGTAGTGAATTAATATCCAATAAAATTAATGTACAGAACTTATATAAGAGTGTTCTTTCATTTTCTTATGATAGAAGTTCTCCAGTTTCAATATCTTATTCAGAGATTTAAGAATTTGGAATTGGTCATTTTTATAGTTCCAGAAAATGTATTCATTTTGTAAAATTTATAATCCCTGATTAAGCTTAATGGAGAATTCCCTCTCATTTCTGTCTAGTACATGCTTCTCTAAGTTGAATTTCATCTTCATAGGTTTCTACCATTTGTTCCATACCTCAGGGTTAGGGGACTAATATTTAAGGAGTCACTGAGTTTACCAACAGGATTTTAGTTGTTTTGCAAACACTGTTTGCTTTATTAATCACCACAATCAATTTTTCATGGAAACTGGGATGCAGAGAGGGAATTTGAACAACATTGAGATATCTCTGACTCCATTTCACTGGTTTCCTGCTCTCGGTTACTGCTTACGTTTGTCACTGTTTCAGACCCTGAAGACAATTTAAAGATAAATGTAAACATAATTACATTTAAGGACACAGTGGGTCTATTCCAGGAAAAAACATGAATATGCTTTAAAGTAGAATTGAAATATACTACAAAATAAATAAGTAAAATAAATAGAACAAATGCATTTGACCTTTCTGAATAGAAACATAAATATAATCTTCCACATTTTCTAAGAAGATTCATTCTGTGCAGTTTATTTATTTTCCAAATATTAAATGATCATCATAACAGTCCTTAACAACAGAAAAGCAATAGTAGCTCCTCTTTGGGGGAAGTGGTAAGGATGCAGGGATATTTGAGGATAAATTTGGAACACTTCCTCATATATTGTATATAGTACTTGTAATAATATAATGACTAATTATGATATTCAGATCATTTGCAGTCCTATTTCTGGTGTGCTAATGCAGTAGACAACACTTAAAATGAATTTAATGTTATGAAACATATATCCATATTATTTCTGATATGATACATAAACTGAATAAAATCTAGCAAATATCACCCTCGTTTGAAGATGGAAACTGGACTTGGAGCATAATTTCAACAGTATGATAAACTGTAAAACACACCTGCTGCTCTATGATTGAAGGCAGGATAGGTGTAGTGACCGGTTTTATTAAACCTCAGAGCTGTTTGCAAAACATAGGAAGAAATGGGATGTAGCAAAGAGCACCAGGGGGCAGGAGAGTTGGTGCTGGGATATCTCTGCATCATTTGATTTGAGATCACTGTCAACAAGCCTATTTAATAGTCAACCCTGGACACCAGATAGATGACAGAATGCCATGTCTGCACCAGAGCAGTAACTGGCCTACCTGACCACGATTCTTCATAATTCAATTGCTTGTGTTTAGTGTCAACAACTTAGTGGGTGCTTAACTAGAGATCATCAATAGTGCTGTAATAGTAGAATAATTACAAGTCCAAGGCTTTAATTGGAGTTTGTTGCATGTCAAAATTTTCCCATTTTTTTTATTACAATTACACTACCCTTTTATAATGAAGAATCTTCACTGAGGTGGCAATCCTTTCTCATTCTATTCTAATTTTTTCCTCTGTCTTGATTCCATTGCTCTTAGACCTCTAGTAGGAAATTATATGGCTTTCCAAGTCATCCTTTTTTGTGTGGTAATTTAGCCAAAGTATAAGTGAGCACTTTACAAAGAGAACAATTTTTACTAAGAAAGAATGAATCGCTCAATATAAACTGCATGATAAAACAAAAATTTATTTCACCCCTAGAGATTATAAGGTCCTCTATTTCCCTGGGAGTAGAATAATTAAAATTTTGTTATTATTTATATCCCCTAAATATGAATGATATTTTCCTTTACATGTGTCTGTGCCTTCTTAAATCTTTATTATGACTGATCATATTAAATCTAATCTTACCTAAAATCCCTTTTCAAATCAACATTCTCTTTCAATCTAATATACTTTTCTGTCCATAATTTAAAGTCCTTTCAAAAGCTTTGACACAGCCATGCATTGTTCACTTTGCCCACATCATGCACTATGGGATGAGTTATCAAAAAAACTGAGAGATAAATGGAAAAAATTTGTTCAAGGATGGTGAGGAAAGCACCTTTGCATGGCAGTGTCAACAAATGGATTGAGAGGTGAATAATATTTCATTCATGCTTCTGGATTCTCTTTATTTATTTCAATTCTTAAAGAGCTGTTGAAAACGTTCAATAATGATTGATGAGAAGAATTCACACCTCTGTGAATACAGGACGCACCAGGGAATGTACGCATTTGATAAGTAAGATAGTGGTTTAATATATATTAATAAAACAGACTTGTTTTAAAAGTCGTGGGGATGTCTGAAATTGTACACCCGAGTTGAGCCATGAATAATAGGCATTAGTCATATTTTAAAGACGCTTTGGCCAATTTTTAAAAAAGGAATCACAATTCAAGGATCTCCTGGAGATGTGTACTGAACCACTGTTAGTTTTCATGTCCCATAATTTTCTAAGGTAGAGATTTTGGCTTGGCTTCAGCTTTTGTATATTCATGTATGAATGATATGCATCAGGAAAAATATATATTATGTGAAAGAGGGTGTGCAGGAACATATATGAAGCTTTTGAATTACCTATTTCCCTAAAGTCAGCTTCCTTTAGTGTTGCTTCATTATCAAAGATTGTAATCTCCCAAGCATAGAAGTGAGTACAGTGCTCTCTGCTGGATGAATTTGGTCTTTGACTTTCAGAAACTTTCATCTTACCCTGATAACTTGTAAACAGTTGAGTCACTCGTTCTCACCATGTGGACCATACATGTCACTTTTTCCTTTCTGTGTGTTGGCATGGTCCTTCATAAGCCATAGGAGAATTTTGGAGGCTGTAAGTTACTTGTACAGTAGTTCAATGGTTTCATTTTTGTATATGTCGATCACACTCTTTACAAAAAATTTTAAAAATGTTTCCAATACATTCTCAATAATTACAATATGTCAAAAAGCAGATATTCATATATGGACACCTGCATCACAATCTCTCTGCCATCGGGAACAGCACAATTGTGTCCAGAAAGTCAGGAATGTTTCCTCGAGACAAAACTCCAAGTGATGTAAAAATTCAGTACAGAATTGTGAAGTCATGTAAAATAATGTCCTCTGGATTATTGATTTAAAATTGTGATTATTCAAAAAAGGAGTCATCAGTCATAAGTATTTCTTGTCCTCCCATTATTTTTTCTCGAGTTAGAGTTGTTTAATATTCTTATAATAATTATTAGGAAGAAACTCTAGTCCAAAAGTTAAGGTAAAATATGCATGCCACAGGAACTCTTCCATTTGAAGCCTTTTATTTTTCCAGAGTTTTATATTTAATGGGCTAAAATCTTTCCTTTCAAATTAACACTGACAGGCTATGGGGAAAAATTCTTTCTGCCTAAGTCAGGCTTTATTTTTATAGCAAAACAAATAATTAACCATTTTTTTTAACATGAATATTTTAACAAAGGCTCAAAATTTCTTTTTTCAATTTTAAATTCTCCAAATTTCTCTATGAGAGAAATCATCATTGTAAGCTGACGTAGAGTTAATTTTCACCTCCAAAGCGACACCTTCTTGTTTTTTTAAGGTATATTTATAACAGAATCTATACATTAAAAAAAAAAACTTTTATGCTGTCGGTCAGGATTCTAAAACCTCTATTACCAGCATGACTCCACACATGTCAGATTCTTTCTGACAGATGATGAGAAAATATTATGGCATTTTTTCCACTAACCACTGAATACACTTTACATTTAAAATGCACTTTAATACCCAGACTTCCACATAGCTGGGTAGTTTGCTGTATAGGCTTGGTCTGCAGTACAGTCTCTAGGGTTTTAATTTTTCCCACATAATTCTGAGTTGTTGAGTGTAGTTTTCTATCTGTTCCAATTTTCAAAAACCATCACACCACACTACACAAGGAAATCACAGCTTGGACTCTGTCCTCCATGATTCCGTTGTTCTCCTCTTTAATGTTTTTTGCAGTGCTTTATCTCTTGCTGCTCTCTTTTCCAAACAGTGCATTCTCCAAGCCCCCAAAGTCTGAATAATTAGTCTGCTAAATATTTTGCACCACACCCATCTAAGTTCCCTTCTTTGATGGAGCAAAAAGAAGACAAGACTGGCCAGTAAATGGGAAACGAATCCTGGACTTTTTCTCTGGTACTGCATTGGAAGGATGACCTGGAATTTTGTGTGGCACGCTCCACCCCTGCTAGTCTTTTTGGGATACAATGCAGAAGTTGGATTTTATTTTACATGGAAAGGTTATCCATTGCCCTGCTCTGGGTTTTATGTGGTGTTTGGTGAAGTTTGAGGATGAAGGCTCTTCAGTGAGATGGCAAAACTTTCTCCTTATGTTCTAATTTCTTCCTCTTCCCTTGATTCCTTTGCTCTTAAGATCTCTATTTGGAAATAATATGGTTTTCCAAGAGATCTTGTTATGTGTGGTAATTTATTCAAAGGACGTGAGCACTTTACAAAAAGGACATTTTTTACTGAGAAAGAATGAATTCCTCAAAGTAAACTGCACGATTAAACAAATATTTATTTCACCGTTCTAGATTAAAATGTCCACAGTATCATAGCGAAAAAAATAATTAATTTTTTTTTAAATTTATTTCCCACAAATCAGTCTGATAATTTTCCTTTACATGTGTCAGTGCATTCTTAAAATTTTATTAAGATTGATTATATTAAATCTAATCTTACTTAGATTCCCTTTTTAAATCAACATTCTCTTTGGAACTAATATGCGTTTCAGTTCATAATTTTAAAATAAAAATTTTCAACAGCTTTAAAAAATCCATGCAATGTTCACTTTGTCCCCATGATGCACTATGGGTTGAATTATCAAAATAACTGAGAGATAAACTGAAAACTTTATTAAAGGACTGCAAGAAAAGCACATATGCATGACAGTGTCAACAAATGTATTAAAAGGTGAATAATATGTTTTTTTTATTTTCTGAATTCTCATTATTTCCTATAATTCTTAAAGAGCTGTTTGAAACATTTAATAATAATTGAAAAGAAAAATGCACACCTCTGTGATTATACGAAGGAACAGGGATGGTACACATTGGATAAGAAATATATTGGTTTAATATGATTTAATAAAAGAGCATTTTTTTTAATTGTGGGGATTTCTGGGAATGTACACATAATTTAAACCATGGCTAATAGGTATTAGTCATGTTTTAAGGATGCTCTGGCCAATTTTTATAAAAAGAATCACAATTCAAGGTTCTGCTGGAGATAGGTGTATGAGACTTCTCTTAGGTGTTTTGCCCCTGTATTTTCTAAGGTTGAGATTTCTGCTCTTGAAGTCAAGTTTATGTATGTTCAGAAAAGATTGATATGCATCACTAAAAATATATATTATGAGAAAGAGGGTTGGGTGGGACAAATATGAAGCTTGGAATTACCTATTTCTCTAAAGTGGTCTTCCTTTGTGTTTCTTCATTATCAGAGCTTGTAATCCAGCATTCATAGAATGGAGGGCGGTACCCTCTGCTTGATGCAATAGGTCCTTGACTTTTATGAACCATTCCTCTTCCACATGATAACTTGTAAACAGTTGAAGCACTCTTTCTCACCTTGTGGACCTTACAGGTCCCTTTTCCATTTCTGGGTTTTGGCAAGGTCCTTCCTAAGCCATAGGAGACATTTGGAGGCTGGGAGATATCTGTACTGTAGTTCCTTGATTTCAATTCTTATGTGTAGAACTGTTGCTTTGAATTAAATATGTCGAAAGGCAAGATATTCGTCTATAGACACCAGCGTCACAATCTCTGCTCCAAGGGCAACATCCCAATGATGTCCAAAAAATCAGCAATGGGTTCCTTGAAAAAAAATGCAGACCCTGCTAAACATTCAGTAAAGAATCCTGAGGTCATGTAAAAAGAGGTCCTCTGAATTATCGATTAAAAATTGTGGTTATTCAAAATGAAGACTCAGTGAGAAACATTTCTTGTGCTCCCATTATTTTTCTGTCATTTAGAGTAGTGTAATATTATTCTTTTAACTATTAGGAAGTAAATCTAGTCAAAAATTTATGGTAAAATATGCATTCCACTGGAGCTCTCTATTTTTAGGATTTTATTTTACAGAGTTTACTCTTTAAAAGGGCTAAAGTCTTTCCTTTCCAATTAATATTGACAGGGTATGGGGAAAAATTCTTCTTTCCTATGTACATGTCGATTTATATACCAAAATACATAAATAACCATTCTTTAAATGTTTGTTTTAAAGAAGACTTTAAATTTATTTTTTTAATTTTAATACTCCAAATTAGTCTATGAGAGTACACCGTCATTCTCATCAGACTTATATCTATTTTTCACCTCCAATTGGACACAATCTTGTTTTCCTTAATACATATTTCTAACGGAATGTATAGTTTGAAAAAAAAAACTTTTACACCGTCAGTCAGGATACTCAAACCTCTATAATCCAGTATGACACCACATGTGTTGGAATCTTTCTGACAGATCATCAGGAAATATTATGGCATTTTTCCTCTAGACACTGAACTTACTTTATGTTTAAAATTCACTTTCATACATTTCTTCAACATATCTGTCTAGTTGGTGGCATTGGCAGTGTGTGTATTGAATATTCTGGTGGTTTCATTTTTTCCACATTCTCCTGAGGTGGCTCGAGGAGATTTCTTTCTATCACAATTTTCAAAGAAGCCCCATACCACACTGCACAAGGAAAACCTAGTTTGGATTCTTTCCTCCAGGATTCCATTGTTCTCGTCTTTTCTGTTTTTAGCAGTGCCATCTTTATTGCTGCTGTCTTCTCCAAATGTCCCTTTCTCCCTGCTAACAAGGTCCAAATAATTAGACTGAAAAAGTTTTGGTGACACTTAACGCTAAGGTCCCTGCTTTGGAAGAGCAGAAAGAAGACAAGACTGGCCAGTAAACGAGAAATGAATCCTGTTCATATTTCCTGGGACTGCATTGGCTGGATGACCAGGAATTTGGTGTGCCACACCCCTCCTGGTAGTCCTTTTGGAATCCATTGCCGAAGTTCGATTTTATTTTACATGCAAAAGTTTCACATTACCCTGATGTAGTATATATGTGGTGTTTGTTCGCCTTTGATATTGAAGGTTCTCCATTGAGATGGCAATACTTTCTCATTCTATTCTGATTTCTTCCTCCGCCTTTGATTCTATTGCTCTGAGTATCTCTAGTTGGAAATATGGTTTTCCAAGGAATCCTGTTATGTTTGGTAAATAAGGCAAAGGACGTGTGAGCACTTTATAAAGTGGATGTTTTCCTCGGAAAGAATGAATGCCTCAATGCAAACTGCACGATGAAACAAAAATTTATTTCACCCCTTGGGATTATAATTTCCACAATTTCATGGGGAATAAAATAATTAAGAATTTTTAATAATTTATTTCCCTAAAATCAGACTGATTATTTTCCTTAACATATGCCTGTGCCTCCTTAAATTTTTATTAAGTTTGATTATCTTAAGTCTAATCTTAACTAAAATACAGTTTTAAATCAGCATTCTCTTTCAATCTAATATACGTTTCATAATTTTAAAATGAACTGTTTTCAATAGCTTTAAAAAAGCCATGCATTTTTCACTTTGTCCACAAAATGCACTATGGGATGAGTTATTAAGATAACTGAGAGAGAAACGGAAAAAGATGTTCAAGGATGCTGAGAAAAGCACCTTTGCATGGCAGTGTCAACAAATGAATTGAGAGCTGAATAATATTTTATTTACTGTACTGGGTTTTTTTATTTATGATAATTCTTAAAGAGCTGCTGAAAAACATACCACATGCACACAACACACATACCCCACAACAATACACAATGCACACAACACACACAACACATACCCCACATAATTCACAACACACACAACACACAACACATACAATACATGACAAACATAACCCACACAACATACACAAAACACACAACCACAAACAATAACAACACACACAACACACACAACACACATACCCCACACAACACCCAAAACACAAAATACGCAACACACACATCACACACACCCCACACAATACACACGACACACAACACACAACACACATACCCCACACAGCACACACAAAACACACTTTACACCACACACAACACACACAACACACACAACACACAACACTCCCAATACAGATACCCCACACAATACACACAGCTCACAACACACAACACACAGCACACACAACACACATTCCCCACACAAACACACAACACAAACATACACAACAAAAGGAAACACACCGCACACAAAACACAACACGCACAACACACATACCCCACTAAACCCAAAAAAATACACAACACAACATACACAATACACATTCCACATACACACTTGACATACAATACACAACATATCCCCCACACAACACACCACACACACACAATACACAACACACATACCCCACACAGCACACACAAAACACAAAATACACAACACAAAACACACACACCATACACAACATACAACAAACACACCACACAACACACACAACACACGATATGCAACAAACACAATACACAACACACATACCCCACACAGTGAACACAAAACACAAAATAATATTTTATTTATTGTTCTGGATTCACTTTATATATTATAATTTTTAAAGAGATGTTGAAAACGTTTAATAATGATTGCAGAGAAGTATTCACACTTCTGTGATTATATCAAGGACCAGGAATGTACACCTTTGATAAGAAAGATACTGGTTTAATATGTATTCTTTTTAAAAGATTTTATTTATTTATTCATTTATCTCCCCACTTGATTTTTGTGCTCACTGGGTCAGCTAACCACGCCGTGTGGGTGGGATTGCCTTCACCAGGAGGCCCCGGGAACCTACACCGGGGCCTCCCATATGGTAAACGGTAGCCCCACTGATTGAGCCACAGCCACATCCCTAATATGTATTAATAAAACAAACATGTTTTAAAAATCGTGGGGATGTCTGGAATTGTACAATGGAGTTGAGCTATGGATAATAGGCATTAGTCATGTATTAAAGATGTTTTAACTAATTTTTAAAAAAGGAATCACAATTCATCATTCTGCTGGAAATGTGTTTATGGGACCACTGTTAGGTGTTATGCCCTTTTTTTTCTAAGGTTGAGATTTCTGCTCTCAGCCTCAGGTATATTTATACTCATTTATGATTGAGATGCATCACTATAAATATATATTAAGAGAAATAGGGTTGGGAGGGACAAATATGAAGCTTTGGAATTACCTATTTCCATAAAGTGGTCTTCCTTTTGTGTTTCTTCATTATCAGAGGTTGTAATCTGGCATGCATAGAATGGAAGGTGGTGCCATCTGCTTGATGGAATGGGTCCTTCACTTTGGAGATCCATGCTTCTTACCCGGAGATCTTGAAAACAGTTGAGTCACTCTTTCTCACCTTTTGGATCATACAGGACCCTTTTTAACTTCTGGGTGTTGGCAAGGTCCCTCATAAGCCATAGAATAATTTTGGAGGCTGTAAGCTATTTGTAGTCTAATTCCTTGCTTTCCTTTTTTCTATGTTGATCTGTTTCTTTTTAAGAATTTTTTTGAAATTTTTTCCAAATTATTCTCAAAAATTAAAATATGTGAAAAGAGCAGGTATTTATATATGGATACATGCATCACAATCTCTCCACCATCAGGAGCAGCCCAATGATGTCCAGAAAATCAGGAATGTTTTCCAAGAAACATAATCCTAACTGATCTGAACATTCAGTAAAGAATCCTGAAGTCATGTAAAAAGATATTCTCTGAATTACTGATTTAAAATTGTGATTATTCAAAAAAGGAGCCATCAGTGAGAAGCATTTCTTGTCCTCCCATTATTTTTCTGCCAGTTAGCGTAGTTTATTATTATTAAAAAATTATTAGAAAAATTCTAGCACAAAAATTAAGGTAAAATTTGAATGCCTCAGGAAGCCTTCTATTTGTAGCCAAATTGCTCTATGAAAGAATATCATCACTGTAATCTGATGTATAGTTAATTTTTACCTCCAATGGCACACATTCTTGTTTTATTTAATGTATAAGTATAACAGAATCTATAAGTTAAAAAACAAACTTTTATGCTGTCGGTCAGGATTCTCAAACATCTATTGCCAACATGACTCCACACGTGTCAGAATCATTCTGACAGATCATGAGAAAATATTATGGCACTTTTTCCACCAGCCACTGACTACCCTTTATGTTTAAAATGCACTTTCATACCCTGACTTCAATATATCTGTCTAGTTCGTTGTAAAGGATGGGTCTGTATTGAATTCTCTTGGGTTTTAATGTTTCCCACATACTCCTGAGTTGGTGAGTGGTGTTTTCTTTCTGTTCCAATTATCAAGAAGCAGCACACCACACTGCACAAGGAAATCACAGCTTGGATTCTGTACTCCATGATTCCATTTTTCTCCTCTTTACTGTTTTTAGCAGTGGATTCTCTGTGGCTGCCCTCATTTCCAAACACTGCATTCTCCATGCCCCCAAGGTCTGAATAATTAGTCTGCAAAAGGGTTTGGGCCAAACCCAGCTAAGGTCTCTGCTTTCAAGGAGCAGAAAGAAGACAAGATTGGCCAGTAACATGGAAACATTTAAAATGATTGAGGAGGAGAATGCAAAACACTGTGATTATACAAAGGACCTGGGATGGTACACATTGGATAAGTAATATAGCGGTTTAATATGATTTAATAAAAGGGCCTTTTTTTTTAAATTGTGGGGATGTGTGGGATTTGTACACATCATTTGAGTTATGGATAATAGGCATTAGTCACGTTTTAAAGATGCTCTGGCCAATTTTTAAGAAAGGAATCAAAATTCAAGGTTCTACTGGAGATATGTGTATGAGACTCCTGTTAGGAGTTTTGCCCTTATATTTTCTTAGGTTGGGATTTCTGCTAGTGGTGTCAGGTTTATGTATGTTCAGAAACGATTAATATGCATCACTAAAAATATATATTATGAGAAAGAGGGTGGGGAGGTACAAATATGAAGCTTGGAATTACCTATTTCTCTAAAGTGGTCATCCTTAGTGTTTCTTCATTATCAGAGGTTGTAAATGGGCATGAATAGAATGGAGGGCAATACACTCTGCATGATGCAATAGGTCGTTCACTTTTATGAACAATTCCTATTCCACATGATAACTTGTAAACATTTGAGGCATTCTTTCTCAACTTGTCGATCTTACAGGTCCTTTTTGCCATTCTGGGTTTTGGCAAGGTCCTTCATAACCCATAGGACACATTTGGATGCTGGTAGATACTTGTACTGTAGTGCCTTGGTTTCAATTCTAATGTGGCGAACTGTTTCTTTGTAGGAATGATTTTGATTTTTCTTACAATACATTCTCAAAAATTAAAATATATCAAAAGCTCAGGTAATTGTCTATGGACACCTGCCTCACAATATCTGTTCCACGGGCAACAGCCCAATGATGTCCCAAAAATCAGCAATGGGTTCCTTGAAAAAAAAAGGCAGAGCCTTCTAAACATTCAGTAAATAATCCTGAGGTCATGTAAAAAGAGGTCCTCTGAATTATCGATTTAAAATTGTGGTTATTCAAAACGAAGTATCAATGAGAAACATTTCCTGTGCTCCTATTATTTTCTGCCCTTTAGAGTAGTGTAATATTATTCCAAGAAGTATTAGGAAGAAAATCTAGTCAAAAAATTAAGGTAAAATATGCATTCCACAGGAGCTCTCTATCTGTAGCATTTTATATTACACAATTTACTCTTTAAAAGGGGTAAAATCTTTCCTTTCCAATTAACATTGAACACGGTATAGGTAAAAATCCTTATTTCCTATGGACGGGTCGATTTATATAACAAAATATATAAATAACCATTCTTTACAATGTTTGTTTTAATGAAGAATTATTATTATTATTTTTTTTTATTTTAAATACTCCAAATTAGTCTATGAGATGACACGGTCATTCTATTCTGACTTATAGTGAGTTATCACCTCCAATTGGTCGCAATCTTATTTTCCTTAATATATATTTCAAACAGAATCTATAACTTAAAAAAAAACAAACTTTTATGTAGTCAGACAGGATACTCGATCCTCTATCCCCCAGTATGAAACCACAAGTGTTGGAATCTTTCTGACAGAGCATAAGAAAATATTATTGCACTTTTCCCCTAGCCATTGACCATACTTTATGTTTAAAATACACTTTCATACCCTTCTTCAACTCCTCTGGATAGTTGGTTGTATTGGCAGAGTCTGTAGTGAATACTCTTGTGATTTCATTTTTTCCCACATACTCCTGAAGTGTCTAGAGGAGTTTTCTTTCTTTCACAATTTTCAAAAAAGCCCCATACAACATTGCACAAGGAAATCTGAGTTTGGATTCTTTCCTCCAGGATTCCATTGTTCTCCTCATTTCTGTTTTAAGCAGTGCCATTTCTCCTGCTGCTGTCTTCTCCAAACATACCTTTCTCCCTGCCCAATAGGTCCAAATAATTAGACTGATAAAGTGTTGGTGACACACAATGCTAAGGTCCCTGCTTTGGAAGAGCAGAAAGAAAACAAGACTGGCCAGTAACCGGGAAATGAATCCTGTCCATTTTTCCTGTGACTGCATTGGCAGCGTGACCAAGGTTTTGGTGTGACACACTACCCCCTGCGAGCCCTTTTGGAATCCATTGCTGAAGTACGATTTTATTTTACATATAAAGTTTTCCCATTGCCCAAATATAGAATATATGTGGTGTTTGGTGGCCTTTGATAATGAAGGCTCTTCATTGAGATGGCAATACTTTCTCATTCTATTCTAATTTCTTCCTCTGCCTTTGATTCCATTGCTCTGAGGAT
>JAKSZT010044891.1:1476876-1552355 GCA_026826555.1 Tolypeutes matacus
TTTGGAGAAGACAGCAGCAGGAGAAATGGCACTGCTAAAAACAGAAATAAGGAGAACAATGGAGGAAAGATTCCAAACTCAGATTTCCTTGTTCAATGTTGTATGGTGCTTTTTTGAAAATTGTGAAAGAAAGAAAACTCCTCTAGACACCTCAGGAGTATGAGGAAAAAATGAAATCACAAGAGTCTTCACTACAGACACTGCCAATACAACCTACTAGCCTTTCATACAGAAGGGTATGAAAGTGTATTTTAAACATAAAGTATGGTCAGTGGCTAGAGAAATGTGCAATAATATTTTCTTATGATCTCTCAGAAAGATTCCAACACTTGTGTTTTCATACTGGGGGATAGAGGATCGAGTATCCTGTCTGACTACATGAAAGTTTGTTTTTTTTTAAGTTATAGATTCTGTTTGAAATATATATTAAGGAAAATAAGATTGTGGCCAATTGGAGGTGAAAACTAGCTATAAGTCAGATTAGAATGACAATTTGCTCTCATAGACTAGTTTGGAGTATTTAAAATAAAAATAAATAAATTTTAATTCTTCATTAAAACAAACATTGTAAAGAATGGTTATTTATATATTTTGGTATATAAATCGACCTGTCCTTAGGAAATAAGGATTTTTAACCATACCCTGTTCAATGTTAATTGGAAAGGAAAGACATTAGCCCTTTTAAAGAGTAAACTGTGTAATATAAAATGCTACAAATAGAGAGCTCCTGTGGAATGCATATTTTACCATAATTTTTTGACTAGATCTTCCTCCTAATACTTCTTGGAATAATATTACACTACTCTAAAGGGCAGAAAATAATAGGAGCACAAGAAATGTTTCTCAATGTTTCTTCGTTTTGAATAACCACAATTTAAATAGATAATTCAGAGGACCTCTCTTTACATGACCTCAGGATTCTTTACTGAATGTTTAGAAGGCTCTACCTTTTTTTTCCAAGGATCCCATTGCTGATTTTCGGGACATCATTGGTCTGTTGCCCTTGGAACAGATATTGTGAGGCAGGTGTTCATAGACAATTACCTGGGCTTTTGATACATTTTAATTTTTGAGAATGTATTGGAAGAAAAATAAAAATCATTCCTACAAAGAAACAGATCTCCACATAACAATTGAAACCAAGGAACTTGAGTACAAGTATCTCCCAGCCTCCAATGTGTCCTATGGTTTATGAAGGACCTTGCCAACATCCAGAAGGACAAAAGGGACCTGTAAGGTCCACAAGGTGAGAAAGAGTGCCTCAACTGTTTTCAAGTTATCATGTGGAAGAGGAATTGTTCATAAAAGTCAAGGACCGATTGCATCAAGCAGACGGTACTGCCCTCCATTCTATGCATGCCCGTTTACAACCTCTGATAATGAAGAAACACAAAGGAAGAACACTTTAGAGAAATAGGTAATTCCAAGCTTCATATTTGTACCTCCCTACCCTCTTTCTAATAATATATATATTTAGTGATGCATATCAATCGTTTCTGAACATACATAAACCTGACAATGCTAGCAGATATCCCAACCTTAGAAAATATAAGGGCAAAACACCTAACAGTAGTCTCATATACATATCTCCAGCAGAACCTTGAATTTTGATTCTTTTCTTAAAAATTGGCCAGAGCATCTTTAAATCGTGACTAATGCCTATTATCCATGGCTCAAATGATGTGTACAATCCCAGATATACCCACAATTAAAAAAAAAAAGGCCCTTTTATTAAATCATATTAAACCGCTATATTACTTATCCAATGTGTACTATCCCTGGTCCTTCGTTTAATCACAGAGTTGTGCATTCTCCTCTTCAATCATTTTTAAATGTTTCCATGTTACTGGCCAATCTTGTCTTCTTTCTGCTCCTTCAAAGCAGGGACCTTAGCTGGGTTTGTCCCAAACCCTTTTGCAGACTAATTATTCAGACCTTGGGGGCATGGAGAATGCACTGTTTGGAAATGAGGGCAGCAAGAGATAAAGCACTGTGAAAAACAGTAAAGAGGAGAACAACGGAATCATGGAGGATAGAATTCAAGCTGTGATTTTCTTGTGTAGTGTGGTGTGATGGATTTTGAAAATTGGAATAGATAGAAAACTACACTCAACATCTCAGGATTATGTGGGAAAAATTAAAACCCTAGAGACTGCACTACAGAACAATTCTATACAGCAAACTAGCTAGTTATGTTGAAATCAGGGTATGAATGTGCATTTTAAACAGAAAGTGTAGTCAGTGGTTGGTGGAAAAAATGACATAATATTTTCTCATCATCTGTCAGAAAGAATCCGACATGTGTGGTGTCATGCTGGGAATAGAGGTTTTAGAATCCTGAATGACAGCATAAAAGCTTTCTTTTTTTTAACTTATAGATTCTGTTATAATTATACCTTAAAAAAAAAAAGGTGTCGCTTTGTAGGTGAAAATTAACTCTACCTCAGCTTACAAAGACGATATTCACTCATAGAGCAATTTGGAGAAATTAAAATTGAAAAAAGAAATTTTGAGCCTTTGTTAAATTATTCATGTTTAAAAAAATGGTTAATTATTTGTTTTGCTATAAAATTAAAGCCTGACTTAGGCAGAAAGAATTTTTCCCCGTACCCTGTTGGTGTTAATTTGAAAGGAAAGATTTTAGCCCATTAAATAGAAAACTCAGGAAAAATAAAAGGCTTCAAATGGAAGAGTTCCTGTGGCATGAATATTTTACCTTAATTTTTGGAGTAGAGTTTCTTCCTAATAATTATTGGAAGAATATTAAACAATTCTAACTCGATACAAAATAATGGGAGGACAAGAAATACTTATGACTGATGACTCCTTTTTTGAATAATCACAATATTAAATCAATAATCCAGAGGACATCATTTTTCATGACTTCACAATTCTGTACGGAATGTTTACATCACTCAGGGTTTTGTTTCAAGGAAACATTCCTGATTTTCTGGACACAATTGGGCTGTTCCCGATGGCAGAGGGAATGTGATGCAGGTGTCCATATATGAATACCTGCTTTTTGACATATTGTAATTTTTGAGAATGTATTGGAAACATTTTCAAAAAAATTTTTGCAAAGAAACTGATCATCATATTAAAAAATGAAAATATTGAACTACTGTACAAATAACTTACAGACTCCAAAATTCTCCTATGGCTTATGAAGGACCATGCAAACACACAGAAAGGAAAAAGTGACGTGTATGGTCCACAAGGTGAGAAAGAGGGACTCAACGATTTACAAGTTATCAGGGTAAGATGAAATGTTCTGAAAGTCAAAGACCAAATTCATTAAGCATAGGGCACCGTACTCCCTTCTATGCTTGTGAGATCACAATCTTTGATAATAAAGCAACACGAAAGGAAGTTGACTTTAGGGAAATAAGTAATTCAAAAGCTTCATATTTGTTTCTCCACACCCTCTTTCACTTAACATATATTTTTACGTGATGCATATCAACTCATTCATGAATATACAAAAGTTGAAGCTGAGCCAAAATCTCAACCTTAGAAAATTATGGGACATGGAAACTAACATTATTGCAGTACACACATCTCCAGGAGATCCTTGAATTGTGATTCCTTTTATAAAATTGTTCAAAGCGTCTTTAAAATATGACTAATGCCTTTATTCATGCCGCAACTGGGGTGTACAATTTCAGACATCCCCACGACTTTTTAAACAAGTCTGTTTTATTAATACATATTAAACCACTATCTTACTTATCTAATGCATACATTCCCTGGTGTGTCATGTATTCACAGAGGTGTGCATTCTTCTCATCAATCATTATTAAATGTTTTCAACAGCTCTTAAAGAACTGAAAGAAATAAAGAGAATCCAGAAGCAAAAATGAAATATTATTCACCTCTCAATCCGTTTGTTGACACTGCCAAGCAAAGGTGCTTTCCTCACCATCCTTGAACAAATTTTTCCGTTTATCTCTCAGTTTTTTTGATAACTCATCCCATAGTGCATGATATGGGCAAAGTGAACAATGCATGGCTGTGTTAAAGCTTTTGAAAGGAATTTAAATTATGGACTGAAAAGTATATTAGATTGAAAGAGAATGTTAATTTGAAAAGGGATTTTAGGTAAGATTAGATTTAATATGATCAGTCATAAGAAAGATTTAAGAAGGCACAGACACATGTAAAGGAAAATAATCAGTCATATTTAGAGGAAATAAATAATAACAAAATTTTAATTATTCTATTCCCCGGGTAATGGTGGACCATATAATCTCTAGGGCTGAAATAAATTTTTGTTTTATCATGCAGTTTATATTGAGGGATTCATTCTTTCTTAATACAAAATGTCCTCTTTGTAAAGTGCTCACTTATACTTTGGCTAAATTACCACACAAAACAAGATGACTTGGAAAGCCATATAATTTCCTACTAGAGGTCTGAGAGCAATGGAATCAAGGGCAGAGGAAAAATTTAGAATAGAATGAGAAAGGATTGCCACCTCAGTGAAGAGTCTTCATTATAAAAGTTCACCAGACACCATGTACATCCCAGATCAGGAAAATGGATAACCTCTCCATGTCAAATGAAATCTAATTTCTTCATTGGATCCAAAAAGGGCTAGCAGGGGTGGAGAGTGGCACACCAAAATCCAGGTTATCCTGCCAATTCAGTACCAGAGAAAATGGCCAGGATTTGTTTCTCTTTTACTGGCCAGTCTTGTCTTCTTTTTGCTCCATGAAATAAGGGACCTTAGATGGGTATGGCCCAAAACCTTTTGCAGACTAATTATTCAGACTTTTGGCGCATGGAGAATGCACTGTTTGGAAAGGAGATCAGAAAGAGATTAAGCAGTGCTAAAAACAGTAAAGAGGAGAACAACGGAATCATGGAGGACAGAATTCAAACTGTGATTTCCTAGTGTAGTGCGGTGTGCTGCTTTTTGAAAATTGGAACATAAAGAAAACTCCACTCAACAACTCAGGATTATGTGGGAAAATTTAAAACCCAAGAGACTGCACTGCAGACCCAGGCTATACAACAAACTAGCCAGTTATGTTGAAGTCAGGGTATGAAAGTGCATTTTAAATGTAAAGTGCAGTCAGTGGCTGGTGGAAAAAATGTCATAATATTATCTCATGATCTGTCAAAAGGAATCCGACCTGTGTGAAGACATGCTGGGAATAGAGGTTTGAGAATCCTGACCGACAGCATAAAAGTTTTTCTTTTTTTAACTTATAGAGTCTGTTATAACTATACCTTAAAAAAACAAGAATGTGTCCCATTAGAGGTGAAAATAAACTCTACGTCAGCTTACAATGATGATATTCTCTCATAGAGCAATTTGGAGTATTTAAAATTGAAAAAAGAAATTTTAAGACTTTGTTAAATTATTCATGTTAAAATAAATGGTTAATTGTTTGTTTTGCTATAAAAATAAATCCTTACTTAGGTAGAAAGAATTTTTCCCCATACCTTATCAGTGTTAGTTTGAAAGGAAATATTTTAGCCCGTTAAATAGAAAACTCTGGAAAAATAAAGGGTTCAAATAGAAGAGTTCTTGTGGCATGCATATTTTACCTTAATTCTTGGACTAGAGTTTCTTCCTTATAACTATTGGAATAATATTAAACAACTCGAACTCGAGGAAAAATAATGGGAGGACAAGAAATGCTTCTAACTGATGACTCCTTTTTTTGAATAATCACAATTTTAAATCAATAATCCAGAGGACATTTTACATGACTTCACAATTCTGTATGGAATGTTTACATCACTCGTGGTATTGTTTCAAGGAAATATTCCTGATTTTCTGGACACAATTGGCCTGTTCCCAATGGCAGAGAGATTGTGATGCAGGTGTCCATATATGAATACCTGCTTTTTCACATATTGCAATTTTTGAGAATGTATTGGAAACATTTTCAAAAAAATTTTTGCAAAGAAACAGATTGACATATACAAATATAAAACAATTGAACTACGGTACAAATATCTTACAGCCTCCAAAATTCTCCTCTGGCTTATGAAGGAACATGCCAACACACAGAAATTAAAAAGTGACGTGTATGGTCCACAAGGTGAGAAAGAGTGACTCAACAGTTTAAAAGTTATCAGGGTAAGACTAAAGGTTCTGAAAGTCAAGGACCAAATTCATCCAGCAGAGGCACCGTACTCCCTTCTAAAATAGGGAGATTCCAATCTTTGATAATGAAGCAACACTAAAGGAAGCTGACTTTAGGGAAATAGGTAATTCAAAAACTTCATATTTGTTTCTCTGCACCACCTTCATTTAATTTATATTTTAGTGATGCATATCAATCAACCTTAGAAAATTAAGGGACTTGAGCACGAACATTGCTCCAGGACACCCTCCTACAGGAGATAATTGAAATGTGATTCCTTTTTTAAAAATCGGACGAAGAATCTTTAAAATATGACTAATGCCTATTATTCATGGCTCAACTCGGGTGTACAATTTCAGACATCCCTACGACTTCTAAAACAAGTCTGTTTTATTAATATATATTAAACCACTATATTACTTATCAAATGCATACTTTCCCTGGTGCGTCATATATTCACAGAGTTGTGCATTCTTATCTTCAATCATTACTAAACGTTTTGAACAGCTCTATAAGAATTTAATTAAAAAAAGAGAATCCAGAAAGATAAATAAAATAATATTCAACTCCCATTTCATTTTTTGACACTGCCATGCAAAGGTGCTTTTCTCAACATCCTTGAACAAATTTTTCTGTTTATCTCTCAGTTTTTTGATAACTCATCCCAAAGTGCATGATGTGGGCAAAGTGAACAATGCATGGCTGTGTTAAAGCTTTTGAAAGGACTTTTAATTATGGACTGAAAAGTATATTAGATTGAAAGAAAATGTTGATTTAAAAAGGAATTTTAGGTAAGATTAGATTTAATATGATCAGTCATAAAAAAGATTAAAGAAGGCACAGACACATGTAAAGGAAAATAATCAGTCATATTAAGGGGAAATAAATAATAACAAAATTTTAATTATTCTATTCCCTGGGAAATAGTGGACCTTATAATCTCTAGGGGCGAAATAAATTTTTGTTTTATCATGCAGTTTACATTGAAGGATGAATTCTTTCCTATTAAAAAAATATCCTCTTTTTAAAGTCCTCACTTAAAATTTGGCTAAATTACCACACATAACAAAAGCACTTGGAAAGCCATATAATTTCCTACTAGAGGTCTAAGAGCAATGGAATCAAGGGCAGAGGAAAAAAAATAGAATAGAATGAGAAAGGATTGCCACCTCAGTGAAGACTGCTCATGATAAAAGGGCACGAGACACCACGTACATCCCAGATCAGGGCAATGGATAACCCTTCCATGTAAAATGAAGTCGAACTTCTGCATTGGATTCCAAAAGGACTCGCAGGGGTAGAGCGTTTTAACACTAAAATCCTGGTCATCATGCCAATGCAGTCCTATGAGAAATGGCCAGGAATTCTTTCCTCTTACTGGCCAGGCATGTCTTCTTTCTGCTTCTCCAAAACAGGGACCTTAGCTGTATGTGGCACAAACACTTCTGCTGGATAATTATTTGGACTTTGGGGGCATGGAAAAATGAGCTCTTTGGAAAAGACAGCAGCAGGAGAGAAGGCATTGCTGAAAACAGAAAAGAGGTGAACAATGGCAACCAAGTGCTGATTCATCTGTACAGTGTGCTGGAGTGCTTGTTGAAAATTAAAATAGAAAGAAACCTCCAATAGGTAACACAGGAGTATGTGGAAAAATTAAAACTCAAGCATCTTCAATAAAGACACTTCCCAGAAAAACATCTATCTAGATATGTTGAAGTCAGGCTATGAAAGTGTATTTTAAACATAAAATATAGTCAGTGGCTGGTGGACAAAAATGCAAAAATATTTATTCATGATCTTTCAGAAAGTTTAAAACACATGTGGAATCATGCTGGGAATAGAGGTTTGACAATTCTCACTGACTGAATAAATGTTTGTTTTTTATTCAATTTATAGATTCTATTATAAATATAAATTAAGGAAAACAAGAATGTGACCAATTAGATGTGAAAATTAGAAATAAGTCAGAATAGAATGACGTTGCTCTCTCATAGAGTAATTGGGAGTATTTAAAATAAAAATAATTAATTTAAGAATTCATTAAACATGCATTTTAAAAGAATGATTAATTATATATTATGGAATATAAATCAATATTTTCTTAGGAAAAATGAATTTTTCCCCTACCCTGTAAATGTTAATTGGAAAGGAAAGTCTTTAGCCCTTTTAAATAGTAAATTCTGTAAAAATAAAAGAACACAGATAGAAGATATCTTGTGGAATGCATATATTACATAAAATTTTGGACTACACTTTCTTCCTATTATTTATTGGAATAATTTTAAACTGCTCTCACTGGCCGAAAAATAATGGGAGCACAAGAAATGTTTCTCACTGATTCTTCATTTTTGGATATTCAATTCTTTTAACTCGATAATTCAGAGGACATCATTTAACATGACCTCAGGATTCGTTACTAAATGTTTATCAGGATCTGCATTTTTTTTTAAGGAACGTATTGCTGATTTTCTGGACATCATTGGGCTGTTGCCCTTGGAGCAGAAATTGTGAAGCAGGTGTCCATACACAAATAGCTGCTCTTTTGTCATATTGTAATTTTTGAGAATTATTGGGAAAAAAATCAAAATCATTCTTACCAAGAAACCTATCCACATATACACAAATGAAAGCAATGAACTAGAGTAAAACTAGCTCCCAGCATCCAAATTTCTCTTCTGGCTTATGAAGGACATTGCCAACACCCAGAAATACAAAAGGAACCTGTAAGGTCCCCAAGGTGAGAAAGAGTGACTCAAATGTTTACAAGATATCATGTAGAAGAGGAATGGTTCATAAAAATCAATGTTCTAATTTCTTCCTCTGCCCTTGATTCCATTGCTCTAAGGATCTCTATTTGGAAATAATATGATTTTCCAAGAGATCTTGTTATGTGTGGTAAGTTAGGCAAAGGACATGTGAGCACTTTACAAAAAGGACATTTTTTTACTTAGAAAAAATGAATTCCTCAAAGTAAACTGCATGATTAAACAAATACTTATTTCACCAGTCAAGAATAATATGTCCACTCTAGGAACACCATATTACAGCCTCCATACAGAAGAAAGACAAAATGAAGTCCACTATAGAGAAACAGGTAATTCCAAAGCTTCAAATTTGTCTCTCTCCCCCTGCTTTAACTTAATACATATTTTTAGTGATTCATGTCAATCATACATGAACCTATATAAACCTGACACCGAGAGTAGAAATCTCATCATAAGAAAATAAAGGGGCATAATACCTAACAGTAGTCCCATACACACATCTCCAGGGGAATCTTGAATTGCGATTCCCTTTTAAAAAATTCGCAAGAACATCTTTAAATCATGACTACTGCCTAGTATCCATGGCTTAACTGGTGTACAGTTCCAGACATACTCATGATTATTAAAATAAATCTGTTTTATTAATACATATTAAATCACTATCTTTCTTATCCAATGTGTACATTTCCGGTCCTTCATATAATCAAAGTGGTGTGCATTCTTCTCTTCAATCATTACTAAACTTTTTCAACAGCACTTTAAGAATTATAATAAATAAACAGAATCCAGAACAGTAAATAAAATATGATTCAGCTCTCAATCCATTTGTTGACACTGCCATGCAAATGTGTTTTCTCAGCATCCTGGAACAACTTTTTCCGTTTCTCTCTGAGTTATCTTAATAACTCATCCCATAGTGAAACTTGTGGACAAAGTGAAAAATGAATGTCTTTTTTAAAGCTATTGAAAAGACTTTATTTTAAAATTATGAATGGAAATGTATATTAGATTAAAAGAGAATGTTGATTTGGAAAGGGGTTTTAGGTAAGATTAGATTTAATATAATCAGTCTTAATAAAGATTTAATGAGGCACAGGCACATGTAAAGGAAAATAATCAGTCTAATTTTAGGGAAATAAATTATTAAATTTTTTAAATTATTTTATTTCCCATGAAATTGTGGAAATTATAAGCTCAAGTGTTGAAATAAATTTTTGTTTCATCGTGCAGTTTGCATTGAGGCATTCATTCTTTCTGAGTGAAAAACCTCCCCTTTGTAAAGTGCTCTCACGTCCTTTTCCTAAATTTCCAATCTAACAGGATTCATTGGAAACCATATTATTTCCAACTAGAGATACTCACAGCAATGGAATCAAAGGCAGAGGAAAAAATTAGAATAGAATGAGAAAGCCTTGCCATCTCAATGAAAAGCCTTCATAATCAAAGGCCACCAAACACCGCATATATAGTACATCAGGGCAATGGGAACCCTTTGCATGTAAAATAAAATCATACTTCAGCAATGGATTCCAAAAGGGCTCTCAGGGGGTGAGTGTGGTACACCAAATTCTTGGTCCCCCTGCCAATGCAGTCCGAGGAAAAATGGACAGGATTCATTTCCTGGTTACTGGCCTGTCTTATCTTCTTTCTGCTCTTCCAAAGCAGGGACCATAGCATTATGTGTCAACAAAACTTTTTTAGTCTAATTATTTGGGTCTTGTGAGCAGGGAGAAAGGGATGTTTGGAGAAGACAACAGCAGGAGAAATGGCACCACTAAAAACAGAAAAGAGGAGAACAATGGAATCCTGGAGGAAAGAATCCAAACTTGGATTTCTTTGTGCAGTGTGGTATGAGGCTTCTTTGAAAATTGTGAAAGAAAGAAAACTCCTCTAGCCACCTCAGGAGAATGTGGAAAAAATGAAATCACAAGAATCTTCAATACACACACTGCGAATACCACCATCTGGCCAGATATGTTGAATAAATGTATGAAAGTGAATTTTAAACATAAAGTATGTTCAGTGGCTAGAGGAATAATGCCATCATATTTTCTCCTGATCTGTCAGAAAGATTCCAACACATGTGGTGTCATACTGGGAGATAGACGTTTGAGTATACTGACTGACGGTGTAAAAATTGTTTTTTTTTTAATCTATACATTCTGTTAGAAATATATATTAAAGAACACAAGATTGTGTCCAATTGTAGGTCAAAACTAGATATAAGTCTGATGAGAATGATGGTGTACTCTCATAGACTAATTAGGAATATTTAAAATTAAAAAATGAATTTTAAGTCCATTAAAACAAACATTTTAAAGAATGATTATTTATATATTTTGTTATATAAATCGAAATGTACATAGGAAATAAGAATTTTTCCCCATACCGTGTCAATGTTAATTGGAAAGGAAAGACTTTAGCCTTTTTAAAGAGTAAACTCTGTAAAATCAAATGCTACAAATAGAGACCTCCTTTGGAATGCATATTTTACGTTGTTTGACTTGATTTTCTTCCTAATAGTTCCTGGAATAATAATACACTACTCTAAAAGGCAGAAAAATAATGGGAGCACAAGAAATGTTTCTCACTGATTCTTCATTTTGAATATCCACAATTTTAAATCGATAATTCAGGGGACCTCTTTTTACATGACCCCAGGATTCATTACTGAATGTTTAGCAGGCTCAGCATTTTTTTTCAAAGAACCCATTGCTGATTTCCTGGGCATAATTTTGCTGATGTCCTTGGAGCAAAGATTGTGACGCAGGTGTCTATAGACAAATACCTGGTATTCTGATATATTTTAATTTTTGATAAATGTATTGGAAGAAAAAATCAAAATCATTCTTACAAAGAAACCGATCTACACATAAGAATTGAAACCAAGGAACTAGAGTACAAGTAACTCCCAACCTCCTAATGTCTCCTATGGCTTATGAAGGACCTTGACAACACACAGATATGCAAAAGGGACCTGTAAGGTCCACAAGTTGAGAAAGAGTGCCTAAACTGTTTACAAGTAATCATGTGGAAGAAGAATGGTTCATTAAAGTCTAGGACCTAATGCATCAAGTAGAGTGTACCGCCCTCCATTCTATGCATGCCAGTTTACAAACTCTGATAATGAAGAAACACATAGGAAGACCACTTTAGAGAAACAGGTAATTCCAAGCATCATATTTGTCCATCCCTACTCTCTTTCTCATAATAAATATTTTTAGTGATGCATATCAATAGTTTCTGAACATACATAAACCTGACACCGAGAGCAGAAATCTCAACCTTACAAAATATAGGGGCAAAACAACTAACAGTAGTCTCATACACATATCTCCAGCAGAACATTCAATTGTGATTCTTTTTTTAAAAATTGGCCAAAGCATCCTTAAAACATGACTAATGCCTATTATCCATGGCTCAAATTATGTGTACAATCCCACATATCTCAACAATTAAAAAAAAAAGGCTCTTTTATTAAATACTAATAAACCATTATATTACTTATCCAATGTGTGCCATCCCTGGTCCTTCATATAATCACAGAGCTGTGCATTCTTCTCTTCAATCATTATTAAATGTTTTCAATAGCTGTTTAAGAATTATAGGAAATAAAAAGAATACAGAAAATAAAAACCACATTTTTCACCACTTAATCCTTTAGTTGACACTGACATGCATATGTGCTTTGCTTGCCATCCTTGAACAACTTTTTCTGTTTATTTCTCTTTTTTTTTGATAATTCAACCCATAGGGCATCATGTGGACAAAGTGAATTTTGCATGGATTTTTTCAAGCAGTTGAAAATTTTTGTTTTAAAATTATGAACTGAAACGCATATTAGTTCCAAAGAGAATATTGATTTGAAAAGGGACTTAGGTAAGATTAGATTTAATATAATCAATCATAATAAAATTTTAAGAATGCACTGACACATTTAAATGAAAATAATTACTCTGATTTGTGGGAAAAAAATTATAACAAAATTTTAATTATTTTATTCCCCATGATACCGTGGACATTTTAATCTTGACCAGTGAAATAAATATTCATTTAATCATGCAGTTTACTTTGAGGCATCCATTCATTCCAAGTAAAAAATGTCCTCTTTGTAAAGTGCTCACGTCCTTTGACTAAATTACCACACATAACAAGATCTCTTGGAAAACCATATTATTTCCACATAGAGATCTTAAGAGCAATGGAATCAAGGGCAGAGGAAGAAATTAGAACATAATGAGAAAGTATAGCCATCTCAATGAAGAGCTATATGAGAGGTCAACAAACACCACATATACCCCAGATCAGGGCAATGGAAAACATTTCCGTGTAAAATGAAATCGAACTTCTGCATTGGTTTCCAAAAGGGCTAACAGGGGTGGAGCGTGGCACACCAAAATCCTGGTCACCATGCCAATACAGTCTCAGAAAAAATGGCCAGGATTTGTTTCCCCTTTACTGACCAGTCTTGTCTTCTTTCTGTTCCTTCAAAGAAGGGATTCTTAGTTGGGTGTGGCCCAAACCCTTTTGCAGTCTAATTTTTCAGACTTTGGGGCCATGGAGAATGCACTGTTTGGAAAAGAGAGCAGCAAGTGATAAGGCCCAGCTAAAAACAGTAAAGAGGAGAACAATGGAATCATGGAGGAAGGAATCCAAGCTGGGATTTCCTTGTGACATGTGGTGTGCTGCCTTTTGAAAATTGGAACAAAAAGAAAACTCCTCTCATCAATTTAGGATTATGTGGGAAAAATTAAAACCCAAGAAACTGCATTGTAGACGAGCCTGTACAACCAGCTAGCCAGTTATGTTGAACTCAGGGTATGAAAGTGCATTTTAAACATAAAGTGTAGACAGTGGATAGTCAAAAAAATACCATAATATTTTCTCATGATCTGTCAGAAAGAATCTGACATGTGTGGAGTCATGCAGGGAATAGAGGTTTGAGAATCCTGACCGACAGCATAAAAGTTTTTTTTTTTTAACTTATAGATTCTGTTATAATTATACCTTAAAAAAAACAAGCATGTTTCTCATTGGAGGTGAAAATTAACTCTACGTCAGCTTACAATGATGATATTCTGTAAAAGAGCAATTTGGAGAATTTAAAATTGAAAGAAGAAATTCAAAGCCTTTGTTAAAGTATACATGTTAAAAAATGGTTAATTATTTGTGTTGCTATAAAAATAAATCCTTACTTAGGCAGAAATAATTTTTCCCCATCCCGTGTCAGTGTAAATTTCCAAGGAAAGATTTAACCCATTAAATAGAAAACTCTGTAAAAATAAAAGGCTTCAAATAATGAGTTCCTGTGACATGCATATTTTACCTTAACTTCTGGACTAGAGTTTCTTCCTAATAATTATTGGAATAATATTAAACAACTCAAAGTTGAGGAAAAATAATGGAAGGACAAGAAATGCTTCTCACTGATGAATCCTTTTATGAATCATCACAATTTTAAATCAATAATCCAGTGGATATCATTTTACATGACTTCACAATTGTGTACTGAAAGTTTACATCACTCAGGGTTTTGTTTCAAGGAAATATTCCTGATTTTCTGGACACAATTGGTCTGTTCCCAATGGCAGAGAGATTGTGATGCAGGTGTCCATATATGAATACCTGCTTTTTGAAATGTTGTAATTTTTGAGAATGTATTGGAAACATTTTCAAAAAAATTTTTGCAAAAAACAACTTGACATATACAAAAATGAAACTATTGAACTACTGTACAAGTAACTTACAGCCTTCACATTGTCCTATGTCTTATGAAGGACCATTCAAACACACAGAAGGGAAAAAGGGATGTGTATGGTCCACAGGGTGAGAAAGAGTACCTCAACTGTTTACAAGTTATCATGTGGAAGTGGAATGGTTCATGAAAATCAAGGACTGATTGCATCAAGCAGAGGGTACCGCCCTCAATTCAATGAATGCCAGATTACAAACTCTGACAATGAAGAAACAGAAAGGAAGACCACTTTAGAGAAACAGGTAATTCCAAGCATCATATTTGCCCATCCCCACCCTCTTTCTCATAATAAATATTTTTAGTGATGCATATCAATCATTTCTGAACATACATAAACCTGACACTGAGAGCAGAAATCTCAACCTTACAAAATATAGGGGAAAACAACTAACAGTAGTCTCAGACACATATCTCCAACAGAACCTTGAATTGTGATTCCTTTTTTAAAAATTGGCCAGAGCATCTTTAAAACATGACTAATGCCTATTATCCATGGCTCAAATTATGTGTACAATCCCAGTCATCCCCACAATTAAAAAAAAATGCTGTTTAATTAAGTCATATTAAACCACTATATTACTTATCCAATGTGTACCATACCTGGTCCTTCGTATAATCACAGTGGTGTGCATTTTTCCTTTCAATCATTATTAAATGTTTTAAACAGCTCTTTAAGAATTATAGGAAATAAAGAGAATTCAGAAAATAAAAAAACTTATTATTCACCTCTTAATCCATTTGTTGACACTGACATGCATATGTGATTTTCTTGCCGTCCTTGAACAACTTTTTCTTTTTATCTCAGTTTTTTTCATAATTCACCCATAGTGCATCATGTGGACAAAGTGAACATTGCATAGATTTTTTAAAGCTGTTGAAAATTTGTATTTTAAAATTATGAACTGAAACGCATAATTGATCCAAAGAGGATGTTGAAATGAAAAGGGACTCTAAGAAAGATTAGATTTAATATAATCAATAATAATAAAATTTTAAGAATGCACTGACACATGTAAAGGCAAATAATCAATCTGATTTATGGGAAATAATTTATAACAAAATTTTAATTATTTTATTCCCCATGATATAGTGGACACTTTAAACTTCTCTGGTGAAATAAATATTTGTTTCATCGTGCAGTTTACTTTGAGGCCTTCAATATTTCTAAGTAAAAAATATCCTCTTTGTAAAGTGCTCACATGTACTTTACCTAAATTACCAGACATAAAAAGATCTCTTTGAAAACCATATTATTTCAAAATAGGGATCCTAAGAGCGATGGAATCAAGGGCAGAGGAAGAAATTAGAACATAATGAGAAAGTATTGCCATCTCAATGAAGAGCGTTCATTATCAGAGGTCACCAAACACCACATATACCCCAGATCAGGGCAATGGATAACCTTTCCATGTAAAATGAAATGGAACTTCTGTATTGGATTCCAAAAGGGCTAGCAGGGGTGGAGCGTGGCACACCAAAATCCTGGTCATCTTGCCAATGCGTCGCAGAAAAAAGGCCAGGATTTGTTTCCCTTTTATGGGCCAGTCTTGTCTTCTTTCTGCTCCTTCAAAGAAGGGAACTTAGTTGGGTGTGGCCCAAACCCTTTTGCAGACTAATTATTCAGACTTTGGCGACATGGAGAATGCACTATTTGGAAAAGAGAGCAGCAAGAGATAAAGCACTGGTAAAAAGAGTAAAGAGGAGAACAACGGAATCAAGGAGGACAGAACCCAAGCTGTGATTTCCTTTTGCAGGTGTTGTGATGGTTTTTGAAAATTGGAATAGAAATAAAACTCCACTCACCAACTCAACATTATGTGGGAAAAATTAAATCCCAAGAGATTACACTGCAGACACAGCCTATAGTAACAACTAGCCAGTTATGTTGAAGTCAGGGTATGAAAGTGCATTTTAATCATAAAGTGTAGTCAGTGGCTGGTAGAAAAAATGCCATAATATTTTCTCATGATCTATCAGAAAGAATCCGACATGAGTTGAGTCATGCTGGGAATAGAGGTTTGAAAATCCTGATCGACAACATAAAAGTTTTTTTTTTTTTAACTTATAGATTGTGTTATAATTATACCTTAAAAAAACAAGAATGTGTCCCATTCTAGGTGAAAATTAACTCTACGTCAGCTGGCAATGACAATATTCTCTCATAGAGCAATTTGGAGAATTTAAAATAGAAAGAAGAAATTTTAAGCCTTTGTTAAAGTATACATGTTTTAAAAAATGGTTAATTATTTGTTTTGCTATAAAAATAAATCCTTACTTAGGCAGAGAGAACTTTTCCCCATACCCTGTCAGTATTAATTTGAAAGGAGAGATTTTAGCCTGTTAAATAGAAATCTCTGGAAAAATAAAAGACTTCAAATAGAAGAGTTCCTGTGGAATGCATATTTTACCTTAACTTTTGGACTAGAGTTTCTTCCATATAATTATTGGAATAAAATTAATCAACTCTAACTTGAGTAAAAATAATGGTAGGACAAGAAATGCTTCTCACAGAGGACTCATTTTGGAATAATCACAATTTTAAATCAATAATCCAGAGGACATCATTTTACATGACTTCACAATTCTGTACTGAAATTTTACATCACTCAGGGTTGGTTTCAAGGAAATATTCCTGATTTTCTGGACACAATTGTTCTGTTCCTGATGGCAGAGATATTGTGATGCAGGTGTCCATATAGGAATACCTGCTTTTTGACATATTCTAATTTTTGAGAATGTATTGGAAATATTTTCAAAAAAATTTTTCCAAAGAAACAGATCGACATATACAAAAATGAAACCATTGAACTACTGTACAAATAACTTACAGCCTCCAAAATTCTCCTATGGCTTATGAAGCACAATGCCAACACAAAGAAAGAAAAAGTAATGTGAATGTTCCACAAGGTGAGAAAGAGTGACTCAACTGTTTACAAGTTCTCAGGGTAAGACCAAGGGTTCTCAATGTCAAGGACCAAATCTTTCCAGCAGAGGGCACCGTACTCCGTATATGCTTGGGAGATTACAATCTTTGATAATGAAGCAACACTAAAGGAAGCTGACTTTAGGGAAATTGGTAATTCAAAAGGTTCATATTTGTTTCTCCGCACCCCCTTTCACTTAATATATATTGTTAGTGATGAATATCAATCATACATGAATACACAAAAGCTGAAGCCGAGAGCCAAAATCTCAACCTTAGAAAATTAAGGGGTGTGAAAAACAACAGTGTTCCAGTAAACACATCTCCAGGAGATCATTGAATTGTGATTCCTTTTATAAAAATGGGCAAAAGAATCTTTAAAATATGACTAATGCCTATTATTCATAGCTCAAGTATTGTGTACAATTTCAGACATCCCTATGACTTTTAAAACAAGTCTGATTTATTAATACATATTAAACCACTTTCTTATTGATCAAATATGTACATTCCCTGGTGCGTCATATATTCACAGAGGTGTGCATTCTTCTCTTCAATCATTATTAAACGTTTTTAACAGCTCTTTAAGAATTAAAAAAAATAAAGAGAATACAGAAGAATAAATAAACTATTATTCACCTCTCAATCCATTTGTTGACACTGCCATGCTAAGGTGCTTTTCTCACCGTCTTTGAACAAATTTTTCAGTTTATCTCTCAGTTTTTTTTGATAACTCATCCCATGGTACATGACGTTGTCAAAGTGAACAATGCATGGCTGTGTTAAAGTTTTGAAAGGACTTTAAATTATGGACTGAAACGTATATTAGATTGAAAGAGAATGTTCATTTGAAAAGGGATTTTAGGTAAGATTAGATTTAATATGATCAGTCATAATAAAGATTTAAGAAGGCACAGACACATGTAAAGGAAAATAATCATTCATATTTAGGGGAAATAAATAATAACAAAATTTTAATTACTCTATTCCCCGGGAAATAGTGGACCTTATAATCTCTAGGTTGAAATAAATTTTTGTTTTATCATGCAGTTTACTTTGAGGGATTCATTTTTTATTAGTAAAAAAAGTCCTCTTTCTAAAGTGCTCACTTATACTTTGGCTAAATTACCACACATAACAAGATCACTTGGAAAACCAAATACTTTCCTACTAGAGTTCTAAGAGCAATGGAATGAAGGGCAGAGGAAAAAAAATAGAATAGAATGAGAAAGGATTGGCACCTCAGTGAAGAGTCTTCATTATAAAAGATCACCAGACACCATGTATATCCCAGAACATGGCCATGGATAACATTTCCATGTAAAATGAATTTGAACTTCAGCATTGGATTCCAAAAGGGCTCGCAGGGGTTGAGTGTTTTAACACTAAAATCCTGGTCATCCTGACAATGCACACCATTGACAAAAGGCCAGGATTTGTTTCCCTGTTATTGGCTAGGCTTGTCTTCTTTCTACTCCTCAAAAACAGGGATCTTAGCTGGATGCGGCACAAACACTTCTGCAGGATAATTATTTGGACCTTGGGGGCATGGAAGAATGGGCTGTTTGGAAAAGACAGCAGCAGGAGAGAAGGCATTGCTAAAAACAGAAAAGAGGTGACCAATGCAATCGTGAACAATGGCAACCAAGTGCTGATTCATCTGTAAAGTGTGCTGCAGTGCTGGTTGAAAATTAAAATAGAAAGAAACCTCCAATAGGCAACACAGGAGTATGTGTAAAAATTAAAACTCAAGCATCTTCAATAAAGACACTTCCCATAAAAACAACTATCCTGATATGTTGAAGTCAGGGTATGAAAGTGTATTTTAAACATAAAATATAGTCAGTGGCTGGAGGAAAAAAAATGCAAAAATATTTACTCATGATCTTTCAGAAAGTTTAAAACACATGTGGAATCATGCTGGGAATAGAGGTTTGAAAATTGTGACCGTCTGCATAAATGCTTTTTTTTTTTAATTTATAGATTCTATTAAAAATATATATTAAGGAAAACAAGAATGTGACCAATTGGACAGAAAATTAGCAATAAATCAGAATAGAATGACAACGTTCTCTCATAGTGTAACAGGGATTATTTAAAATACAAAAAAATAAAATTAAGACTTCATTAAAACATACATTTTAAAAGAAGGTAAATTATATATTATGGTATATAAATCAATCTTTACTTAGGCAGAATGAATTTTTCCCCAACCCTGTCAATTTCAATTGGAAAGTAACGTCTTTAGCCCTTTTAAATAGTAAACTCTGTAAAAATAAAAGACCACAGAAAGATGAGTTCCTGTGGAATGCATATTTTACATAAAATTTTGGACTATATTTTTTTCCTATTATTTAATGGAATAATTTAAAACTACTCTAACTGGCAGAAAATTAATGGGAGCACAAGAAATATTTCTCACTGATTCTCCTTTTTGGAATAATCACAATTTTGAATCCATAATTCAGAGGACCTCTTTTTACATGACTTCATGAGTGTTTATTGAATGTTTACAAGGTCCTGGATTTACTTTCAAGGAAAACATTCTGGATTTTCAAGACATTATTGGGATTTTGCTGATGGTGCAGAGATTTTGATGCAGGTGTCCATATACAAATAGTTGCTCTTTTGTCATATTGTAATTTTTGAGAATTATTGGGAAAAAAATCAAAATCATTCTTACCAAGAAACATATGCACATATACACAAATGAAACCAAGGAACTAGAGTAAAATTAGCTCCCAGCATCCAAATTTCTCTTCTGGCTTATGAAGGACATTGCCAACACCCAGAAATGTAAAAGGGACCTGTAAATACCCCAAGGTGAGAAAGAGTGACTCGACTGTTTACAAGATATCACAGGAAATGGAATGATTCATAAAAATCAATGCTCTAATTTCTTCCTCTGCCCTTGATTCCATTGATCTTAGTATCTCTATTTTGGAAATTGATAGTTTTCTAAGAGATCTTGTTACATGTGGTAATTTAAGGAAAAGACATGTGAACACTTTATAAAGAGGACATTTTTACTTAGAAAGAATGAATGCCTCAAAGTTAACTGCACGATTAAACAAATACTTATTTCACCGATCAAGAATAAAATGTCCACTCAATGCACACCAGATTAAGCCTGCATACTGAAGAAACACAAAAGGAAGTCCACTTTAGAGATATAGGTAATTCCAAAGCTTCATATTTGTCTCTCTCCCCCTGCTTTCACTTAATATATATTTTAAGTGATGCATGTCAATATATATAGATATATATATATAAACATATATAAACCTGACCCCGAGAGTAGAAATTTAATCATAAGAAAATAAAGGGTCATAACACCTAACATTTGTTCCATACACAAATCTCCAGCAGAACCTTGAATTGAGATTACCTTTTAAAAAATTGGGAAGAACATCTTTAAAACATGACTAATGCCTAGTATCCATGGCTTAACTGGGTGTACAGTTCCTGACATATTCACGATTATTAAAATAAATCTGTTTTATTAATACATATTAAACCACTATCTTTCTTATCCAATGTGTACATTCCCTTGTACTTTATATAATCACAGTGGTGCACATTCTTCCCTTCAGTCATTACTAAACGTTTTCAACAGCTCTTTAAGAATTAAAATAAATAAACAGAATCCAGAACAGTAAATAAAATATTATTCAGCTCTCAGTCCATTTGTTGACACAGCCATGCAAAGGTGCTTTTTTCAGCATCCTTTAACAACTTTTTCCATTTCTCTCTCAGTTGCCTTAATAACTCATCACATAGTGCATCATGTGGACAAAGTGAAAAAGGCATGGCTTTTTACAGCTATTGAAAAGACTTTATTTAAAATTATTAACGGAAATTTATATTAGATTGAAAGAGAATGGTGATTTGAAAAGTGATTTTAAGTAAGATTAGATTTAATATAATGAAACTTAATAAAGATTTAAGAAGGCACAGGCACATGTAAAGGAAAATAATCAGTCTGGTTTTAGGGAAATAAATTATTAAAAATTTTTATTTATTTTATTCACCATGAAATTGTGGAAATTATAATCTCAAGGGGTGAAATAAATTTTGGTTTCATCTTGCAGTTTGCATTGAGGCATTCATTCTTTCTGAGTGAAAAACGTGCCATTTGTAAAGTGCTCACACGTCCTTTGCCTAAATTACCAAATATAACAGGATCACTTGGAAAATCATATTATTTCCAACTAGAGTTACTCAGAGCATGGAATCAAAGGCAGTGGAAGAAATTAGAATAGAATGATAAAGTATTGCTGTTTCAATGGAGAGCCTTCATTATCAAAGGACACCAAACACCACATATATACTACATCAGGGCAATGGGAAAACTTTGCATGTAAAATAAAATCGTACTTCAGCAATGGATTCCAAAAGGGTTCGCTGGGAGGGAGTGTGGCACACCAAATTCCTGGTCATCCTACCAATGCAATCCCAGGAAAAATGGAAAGGATTCATTTCCCAGTAACTGGACAGTCTTGTCTTCTTTCTGCTCCTTCCAATCAGGGACCTTAGTTGGGTGTGGCCCAAACCTTTTTGCAGACTAATTATTCAGACTTTGGTGCCATGGAGAATGCACTGTTTGGAAAAGATAGCAGTAAGAGATAAGGCACTGATAAAAACATTAAAGAGGAGAACAAAGGAATCATGGAGAACAGAATCCAAGCTGTGATTTCCATTTGCAGTGCATTCTGCTGCTTTTTGAAAATTAGAACAGAAAGAAAACTCCACTCACCAACTCAACATTATGTGGGAAAAATTAAAACGCGAGAGACTGCACTGCAGACACAGTCTATAGAACCAACTAGCCAGTTATGTTGAAGTCAGGGTATGAAAGTGCATTTTAAGCATAAAGTGTAGCCAGTGGCTGGTGGAAAAAATGCCATAATATTTTCTCATGATCTGCCAGGAAGAATCCGACATGTGTGGAGTCATGCTGGGAAAAGAAGTTTGAGAATCCTGACAGACAGCAAAAAAGTTTTTTTTTTTTTTTAACTTATAGATTCTTTTATAATTATACTTTAAAAAAAAACAAGAATATGTCCCATTCTAGGTGAAAATTAACTCTACATCAGCTTACAATGACGATATTCTCTCAAAGAGCAATTTGGAGAATTGAAAATTGAAAAAAGAAATTTTAAGCCTTTGTTAAATTATACATGTTAAAAAAATGGCTAATTATATGTTTTGCTATAAAAATAAATCCTTCCTTAGGCAGAAAGTATTTTTCACCATACCGTCAGTGTTAATTTTAAAGTAATGATTGAACCTGTTAAATAGAAAACTCTGTAAAAATAAAAGGCTTCAAATAGAAGAGTTCCTGTGGCATGCTTTTTTTACCTTAACTTTTGGACTAGAGTTTCTAACTAATAATTATTGGAATAATATTAAACAACTCTAACTCGAGAAAAAGTAATGGGAGTACAAGAAATGCTTCTCACTGATGACTCCTTTTTTGAATAATCACAATTTTAAATCACTAATCCAGAGGACATCATTTTACCTGACTTCACAATTCTGTACTGAATGTTTACATCACTCGGGTTTTTTTTTTTTTTTTAAGGAATCTTTCCTGATTTTCTGGAAACAATTTGGCTGTTCCCAATACCGCTGAGATTGTGATGCAGGTGTCCATATATGAATACCTGCTTTTTGAAATATTGTAATTTTTGGGAATATTTTCAAAAAAAATGTTTGTAAAGAAACGGACCGACATATACAAAAATGAAACCATTAAAGTACTGTACAAATAACTTACAGCCTCCAAAATTCTCCTATAGCTTATGAAGGACCATGCCAACACACAGAAAAGAAAAAGTGATGTGTATGGTCCACAAGGTGAGAAAGAATCATCCAACTGTTTACAATTTATCAGGGTAAGATGAAAGTTTCCCAAAGTAGTGGACCAAATCCATCCAGCAGAGGGCACCGTACTCCCTTCTATGCTTGGGAGGTTACAATCTTTGTTAATGAAGCAACACTAAAGGAAGCTGACTTTAGGGAAATAGGTAATTCAAAATCTTCATATTTGTTTCTCTGCACACTCTTTCACTTAATATATATTTTTAGGGATGCATATCAATCATACATTAACATACAAAAGCTGAACCTAAGAGCCAAAATCTAACCTTAGAAAATTAAGGGGCATGACACCTAACAGTCGTCCTGTACACACATATATCTCCAGGAGATCATTGAATTGTGATTCCTTTTTTAAATATTGGCCAAACCATCTTGAAAATATGACTAATGCATATTATTCATGGCTCAACTAATGGGTAAAATTTCAGACATCCCCACGACTTTTAAAACAAGTCTGTTTTATTAATACATATTAAACCACTATTTTACTTATCAAATGCTTTCATTTCCTGGTGCATCACAAATTCACAGAGGTGTGAATTCTACTCTTAAATCATTATTAAACGTTTTCAACAGCTCTTTAAGAATTAAAATAATTAAAGATAATACAAAAGAATAAATAAAATATTAGTCGCCTCTCAATTCATTTGTTGACACTGCGAAGGAAAAGTGCTTTTCTCACCAACCTAGAACAAATTTTTCCGTTTATCTCTCAGTTTTTTTGATAAATCATCCCATAGTGCATAACGTGGGAAATGTGAACAATGCATGGCTGTGTTAAAACTGTTGAAAGGACTTTAATTTTAAATTATGGACTGAAATGTATATTAGATTGAAAGAGAATGTTGATTTCAAAAGGGATTTTAGGTAAGATTAGATTTAATATGATCAGTCATAATAAAGATTTAAGAAGGCACAGACACATGTAAAGGAAAATAATCACTTATATTTAGAGGAAATAAATAAAAACACAATTTTTATTATTCTATTCCTTGGGAAATAGTGGACCCTATAATTTTTAGGGGTGAAATAAATTTTTGTTTTATCATGCAGTTTATTTTGAGGGATTCATTCTTTCTTAGTAAAAAATGTCCTCTTTGTAAAGTGCTCACTTATACTTTGGCTAAATTACCTCACATAAGAAGATCATTTTGAAAACCACATAATTTCCAACTTGAGATCCTAAGAGCAGTGAAATCAAGGGAAGAGGAGAAAATTAGAATAAAATGAGAAAGGATTGCTACCTCAGTGAAGAGTCTTCATTATAAAAGGTCACCAGACTCCACGTATATCTGAGATCAGGACAATGGATAACCTTTCCATGTAAAATGAAATTGAACTATTGCATTGGATTCCAAAAGGGCTCGTAAGGGTGGAGCGTTTTTACACTAAAATCCTGGTCATGCTTAAAATTCAGGCCCATGACAAATGGCCAGGCTTCCTTTCACTGTTACTGGCCAGGCTTGCCTTCTTTCTGATCCTCCAAAGCAGGGACCATAGCTGGATGTGGCACAAACACTTCTGCAGTATAATAATTTGGACCTTGGGGGCATGGAAGAATGGGATGTTTGGAAAAGACAGCAGCAGGAGAGAAGGCATTGCTGAAAACAGAAAAGAGGTGAACAATGGAATCCTGTGCAATGGCAACCAAGTGCTGATTCATATGTACAGTGTACTGCAGTGCTGGTTGAAAATTAAATAGAAAGAAACTTCCAATAGGCAACACAGGAGTGTGTGGAAAAATTGATACTCATGCGTCTTCAATAAAGACACTTCCCATAAAAACAACTATCCAGATATGTTGAAGACAGGGTTTGAACATGTATTTTAAACATGAAGTGTAGTCAGTGGCTGGTGGAGAAAATGCAAAAATATTTACTCATGGTCTTTCAGAAAGTTTAAAAAACATGTGGAGTCATGTTGGGAATAGAAGTTTGACAATTATTACCGAAGGCATAAATGTTTGTTTTTATTAATTTATAGATTCTATTTTAAATATATGTTAAGGAAAACAAGAATGTGACCAATTAGACATGAAAATTAGCAAAAAGTCAGAATAGAATGCCAGTGTTCTCTCATAGAGTAATTGGGAGTATTTAAAATTTAAAAAATAAATTTAAGACTTCATTAAAACATACATTTTAAAAGATTGGTTAATTATATATTATGGTATACAAATCAATCTTTATTTAGGCAAAATGAATTTTTCCCCCTACCATATAAATGTTATTTGGAAAGGAAAGCCTTTAGCCCTTTCAAATAGTAAACTCTGAAAAATAAAATACCACAGATAGAAGAGTTCCTGTGGAATGGATATTTTACGTTAAATTTTGGACTATATTTTCTTCCCATTATTTATTGGAATAATTTTAAACTACTCTAACTGGCAGAAAAATAATGGGAGCACAAGAAATGTTTCTCACTGATTCTCCTTTTTGGAATAATCACAATTTTGCATCGATAATTCATAGGACATCTTTTTACATGACTTCATGAGTGTTTATTGAATGTTTACAAGGTTCTGGATTTTTTTTCAAGGAAACCATTCCAGATTTTCAAGACATTATTTGGCTGTTAGTTTTGTCGCAGAGATTGTGATGCAGGTGTCCATATACAAATAGCTGCTCTTTTGACATAAGGTAATTTTTGAGAATTATTTGGAAAAAATTCAAATCATTCTTACAAAGAAACATATCCACATATACACGAACGAAACCAAGGAACTAGAGTAAAATTAACTCCCAGAGTCCAAATTTCTCTTCTGGCTTATGAAGGATCTTACCAACACCCAGAAATGCAAAAGGGACTTGTAAGGTCCCAAAGGTGAGAAAGAGTGACTCAACTGTTTACAAGATATCATGTAGAAGAAGAATGGTTCATAAAATTCAAGGACCATTTCCACCAAGCAGAGTGGACCGCCCTCCATTCTATGCACGCCAGATTACAGCCTCCATACTGAAGAAACACAAAAGGAAGACCACTTTAGAGAAATAGGTAATTCCAAAGCTTCATATTTGTCTCTCTCCCCCTGCTTTCCCTTAATATATATTTTAGTGATGCATGTTTATCATACATGAACATATATAAACCTGACACCGAGAGTATAATTCTCATCATAAGAAAATAAAGGGGCATAACACCTAACAGTCGTCCCATACTCACATCTCCAGTGGAAACTTGAATTGTGATTCCTTTTTAAAAAATTGACAAGAACATCTCTAAAACATGACTAATGCCTAGTATCCATGCCTTAACTGGGTGTACAGTTCCAGACATAGCCACGATTATTAAAACAAATCTGTTTTATTAATATATATTAAACCACTATCTTTCTTATTCAGTGTGTACATTCCCTGGTCCTTCATATAGTCACAGATGTGCGCATTCTTCTCTTCAATCATTATTAAAAATTTTCAGCAGCTCTTTAAGAATTATAATAAGTAAACAGAATATAGAACAGTAAATAAAATATTATTCACTTCTCAATCCATTTGTTGACACTGCCATGCAAAGGTCCTTTTCTCAACATCCTTGAACAAATTTTTCCATTTCTCTCTCAGTTATCTTAATAATTCATCCCATAGTGGATCATGTGGACAAAGTGAAAAATTCATGGCTTTTTTAAAGCTAATGAAAAGACTTTATTTTAAAATTATGAACAGAAACGCATAATAGATTGAAAGAAAATGTTGATTTGAAATTGGATTTTAGGTAAAATTAGATTTACTGTAATCGATCATAATAAAGATTTAAGAAGGCACAGGCACAAGTAAAGGAAATTAATCAGTCTGATTTTAGGATAATGAATTATAAAAAAGTTTTAATTATTTTATTCCCCATGAAATTGTGGAAATTATAATCTCAAAGGGTGAAATAAATTTTTGTTTCATCGTGCAGTTTGCATTGAGGCATTCATTCTTTCTCAGTAAAAAACGTCCCCTTTGTAAAGTGCTCACATGTCTTTTGCCTAAATTACCAAACCAAACAGGATCCCTTGGAAAACCATATTCTTTCCAACTACAGATACTCAGAGCAATGTAATCAAAGGCAGAGGAAGAAATTAGAATAGAATGAGAAAGTATTGCCATCTCAATGAAGAACCTTCATTATCAAAGTTCACCAATCACCAATATATCTCAGCTCAGGCCCATGGATAAACTTATCATTTGAAATGAAATTGAACTTCTGCATTGAATTCCAAAAGGACTCGGTGGGGTGGAGTGTGGCACAACAACATCCTGGTCATCTGGCCAATGCAATCCCAGGAAATATGGCCAGGATTCATGTCCCTTTTACGGGCCAGGATTGTCTTCTTTCTGCTCCTTCAAAGCAGGGACCTTAGCTGGGTGTGACCCAAACACTTTTGAAGAATAATTATTCAGACCTTGGGGCCATGTAGAACAGGCTGTTTGGAAATGACAGCAGCAGGAGAGAAGGCACTGCTAAAAACAGAAAAGAGGAGAACAATGGAAACCTGGAGGAAAAAATCCAAGCTCTGATTACCTTGTGCATTGTGGTGCGGTGCTTTTTAAAAATTGGAACAGAGAGAAAACACCATAACACAACTCAGGAGTATGTGGAAAAATTAAAACCCAAGGGACTTCACTACAGACACAACCTAAACAACCAACTAGCCAGATATGTTGAAATCAGGGTATGAAAGTGTATTTTAAACACAAAGTATGGTCAGTGGCTGGGGGAAAAAATGCAATAATATTTTTTCCTGAGCTGTGAGAAAGATTCCAACACATGTGGAATCATGCTGGTGCATAGAGGCTTGAGTTTCCTGTCCGACTAAATTAATGTGTTTTTTTTTATTTATAAATTCTGTTAGAAATATATATTAAGGAAAACAATAATGTGGCCATTTGGAGGTGAAAATTAGAAATAAGTCTGATTAGAATCCCAGTTTTCTCTCATAGAGTAATTGGGATTATTTAAAATAAAAAAAAAAATAAATTGAAGTCTTCATTAAAACATACATTTTTAAAAAATGGTTAATTATATATTATGGTATATAAATCAATCTTTAATTAGGCAAAAAGATTTTTTCCTGCTTCCCTGTCAATGTTAATTGGAAAGGGAAGTCTTTAGCCCTTTTAAATAGTAAACCCTGTTAAAATAAAAGGCTACAAATAGAAGGGTTCTGTGCAATGCATATTTTACCTTAATTTTTGGGCTAGATTTTTTTCCTAATAGTTATTGGAATAATATTAAACTACTTTTACTGGCAGAAAAATAATGGGAGCACAATATATGTTTCTCACTTATTCCCTTTGCTGAATAATAACAATTTTAAATCGATAATTCAGAGGATCTCTTTTTACATGAATTCCCGATTCTTTACTGCATGTTTACAAAGCTCAAGATTTTTTCTTCAAGGAAAACATTCCAGATTTTCAAGACATTATTGGGCTGTTGCATATTGTGCAGATTGTCACACAGGGGTCCATATACAAATAGCTGCTATTTTATCATGTTGTAATTTTTGAGAATTGTTGGGAAAAAAATCAAAATCATTCTTACAAAGAAACCGATCCACATATACATAAATGAAACCAAGTAACTAGAGTAAAAATAGTTCCCAGCATCCAAATTTCTCTTATGGCTTATGAAGGACCTTGCCAACACACAGAAGTGCAAGAAGGACCTGTAAGGTCCACAAGGTGAGGAAGAGTGCCCAACTGTTTACAACTTATCATGTGGAAGAGGAATGGTTCATAAAAAATCAATGTTATAATTCCATCCTCTGCCCTTGATTCCATTGCTCTTAGGATCTCTATTTGGAAATAATATGGTTTTCCAAGAGATCTTGTTCTGTGTGGTAATTTAGGCAAAGGACGTGTGAGCACTTTACAAAGAGGACATTTTTTACTTAGAAAGAATGAATGTCTCAAAGTAAACTGCACGATTAAACAAATATTTATTTCAGCGGTCAAAAATAAAATGTCCACTATTTGCACGCAGATTACAGCCTCCATACTGAAGAAACACAAAAGGAAGTCCACTTTAGAGAAATAGGTAATTCCAAAGCTTCATATTTGTCTGTCTACCCCTGCTTTCCCTTAATATATATTTTTAATGATGCATGTCAATCATACATAAACATATATAAACCTAACGCTGAGAGTATAATTCTCATCATAAGAAAATAAAGGGGCATAACACCTAACAGTCGTGCCATACACACATCTCCAGCGGGACCTTGAATTGTGGTTCCCTTTTTCAAATTTTTCAAAAACATATTTAGAACACGACTAATGCCTATTATCGATGGCTTAACTCTGTGTACAGTTCCAGGCATACCCTCGATTATTAAACAAATCTGTTTTATTAATATATATTAAACTACTATCTTTCTTATCCAATGTGTACATTCCCTGGTACTTCATATAATCACCATGGTGCGCATTTTTCTCTTCAATCATTACCAAACGTTTTCAACAGCTCTTTAAAAATTAAAATAAATTAAGACAATCCAGAAGAGTAAATCAAATATTATTCAGCTCTCAATCCATTTGTTGACACTGCCATGCAAAGGTGCATTTCTCAGCATCCTTGAACCCCTTTTCCCGTTTCTCTCTCAGTTATCTTAATAACTCATCCTATAGTGCATCATGTGGACAAAGTGAAAAATGCATGGCTTTTTTCAAGCTATTGAAAAGACTTTATTTTAAAATTATGATAGGAAATGAATATTAGATTAAAAGAGAATGTTGATTTGAAAAGGGATTTTAGATAAGATTAGATTTAATATAATCAATCTTAAGTAAGATTTATGGAGGCACAAGCACATGTAAAGGAAAATAATCAGACTGATTTTAGGGAAATAAATTATTATTTTTTTTAATTATTTTATTCACCATGAAATTGTGGAAATTATAATCTGAAGAGGTGAAATAAATTTTTGTTTCATCGTGCAGTTTGCATTGAGGCATTCATTCTTTCTGCGTAAAAAACCTTCCCTTTGGAAAGTGCTGACACATCCTTTGCCTAAATTACCAAACATAACAGGATCCCTTGGAAAACCATATTATTTCCAACTATAGATACTCAGAGCACTGGAATCAAAGACAGAGGAAGAAATTAGAATAGAATGAGAAAGTTTTGCCATCTCAATGAAGAGCCTTAATTTTCCAAGGCCACCAAACACCACATATATACTACATCAAGGCAATGGTAAACCTTTGCATGTAAAATAAAATTGTACCTCAGCAATGGATTCCAAAAGGGCTCGCAGGGGGGAGTGTGACACGCCAAATTCTTGGTCATTCTGCCAATGCAGGCCCAGGAAAAATGGAAAGGATTTATTTCCGGTTTAAGCAGGCTTGTGTTATTTCTGCTCTTCCAAAGCAGGGATCATAGGGTTGTGTGTCACCAACACTTTTTCAGTCTAATTATTTGGATCTTGTAGGCAGAGAGAAAGGGATGTTTGAAGAAGACAGCAGCAGTAGAGATGACACTGCTTAAAACAGAAAAGAGGAGAACAATGGAATCCTGGAGGAAAGAATCCAAACTCGGATTTCCTTGTGCAGTGTGGTATGGGGCTTCTTTGAAAATTGTGAAAGAAAGAAAATGCCTCTAGCCACCTCAGGAGAATGTGGAAAAAATGCAATCACCAGAATCTTCAATACAGACAGTTCCAATAACACGAACTAGGGAGATGTGTTGAAGAAGTGTATGAAAGTGAATTTTAAACATATAGTATGGTCAGTGACTGGTGGAAAAATGCCATAATATTTTCTCATGATTTGTCAGAAAGATTCCAACACATCTGGTGTCATACTGGGGGATAGTGGTTTTAGTATCCTGACTGACTGTGTAAAAGTTTTCTTTTTAAATTTATAGATTCTGTTAGAAATATATATTAAGGAAAACAAGATTGTGTCCAATTGGTGGTGAAAACTAGATATGGGTCTCATTAGAATGACGGTGTTCTCTCATAGACTAATTGGGAATATTTAAAATTAAAAATAATAAATTTTAAATCTTCGTTAAAACAAACATATTAAAGAATGGCTATTTATATATTTTGGTATATAAATCGACCTGTACACAGGAAATAATAATTTTTCCCAATATCCTGTCAATATATATTGGAAAGGAAAGACTGTAGCCCTTTTAAATGGTAAACTCCTTAATATAAAATGCTACAAATAAAGAGCTCCTGTGGAATGCATATTTTACCTTAATTTTTTGACTAGATTTTCTTCCTTATAGTTATTGGAATAATATTACACTACTCTAATTGGTAGAAAAATAATGGGAGCACAAGAAATATTTCTCACTGATTCTTCATTTGGTATAACCACAATTTTAAATAGATAATTCAGAGGACCTCTTTTTTACATGACCTCAGGATTATTTACTGAATGTTTAGCAGGCTCTGCATTTTTTTTTCAAGTAATCCATTGCTGATTTTCTGGACATAATTGGGCTGTTGCCCTTGGAGCAGTGATAATGACGCAGGTGTCTATAGGCAAATACATGGTCTTTGGACATATTTTAATTTTTGATAAATGTTTTAGAAGAAAAAATCAAAATCATTCTTACAAAGAAAAAGATCTACACATGAGAATTGAAACCAAGGAACTACAGTACAAGTAACTCCGAGCCTCCAAATGTCTCCTATGGCTTATGAAGTACGTTTTCAACACCCAGAAGTGTGAAAGGGTCCTGTAAGGTCCACAAGATGAGAAAGAGTTCCTCAACTGTTCACAAGTTATCATGTGGAAGAGGAATGGCTCATAAAAGTCAAGGCCTTATTGCATCAAGTAGAGCGTTCCACACTCCATTCTATGCATCCCAGATTACAACCTCTGATAATGAAGAAACACAAAGGAAGACCACTTTAGAAAAATAGATAATTCCAAGCTTAATATTTGTCCCTCGCCAGCTTCTTTCTCATAATATATATTTTTAGTGATGCATATCAATCGTTTCAGAACATACATAAACCTGACACCGAGAGCAGAAATCTCAACTTTAGAAAATATCTGGGAAAACACCTAACAGTAGTCTCATACACATAAATACAGCCGAACATTGAATTGTGATTTCTTTTTTAAAAATTGGCCAGAGGTTCTTTAAAACATGACTAAATCCTATTATCCATGGCTGAAATTATTTGTAGAATCCAGACATCCCCACAATTAAAAAAAAAGAAAAGGCTCTTTTTTTAAATCCTATTAAACCACTATATTACTTATCCAATGTGTACCATCCCTGGTCCTTCGTGTAATCATAGAAGTGTGCATTCTTCTCTTAAATCATTATTAAATGTTTTCAACAGCTCTTTAAGAATCATAGGAAATAAAGAGAATAAAGAAAATAAAAAATATATTATTCTGCTCTCAATCCATTAGTTGACACTGACATGCATATGTGCTTTTCTTGCCATCCTTGAACAACTTTTTCCGTTTATCTCTCAGTTTTTTTGATAATTCAACCCAAAGTTCATCATGTGGACAAATTGAACATTGCAAGGATTTTTAAAGTTGTTGAAAATTTTTATTTTAAAATTATGAACTGAAAGGCATATTAGTTCCAAAGAGAATGTTGATTTGAAAAGGGACTCTAGGTAAGATTAGATTTAATACAATCAATCGTAATAAAATTTTAAGAATGCACTGTCATGTGTAAAGGAAAATAATCAGGCTGATTTATGGGAAATAAATTATAATCAAATTTTAATTATTTTATTACTCATGTTATAGTGGACATTTTAATCTTGACCAATGAAATAAATATTTGTTTCATCGTGCAGTTTACTTTGAGGCATTCAATCTTTTTAAGTAAAAAAGTCCTCTTTGTAAAGTGCTCACACATCCTTTGCCTAAATTACCACACATAACAAGATTTCTTTGAAACCCATATTATTTCCAAATATGGATCCTTACAGCAAGCGAATCAAGGGCAGATGAAGAAATTAGAACATTATGAGAAAGTATTGCCATCTCAATGAAGAACCTTCATTATCCAAGGTCACCAAACACCACATATACCCCAGATCAGGGCAATGGATAACCATTCCGTGTAAAATGAAATTGAACTTCTTCATTGGTTTCCAAAAGGGCTAGCAGTGGTGGAGCATTGCACAACAACACATGGTCATCTTTCCAATGCAGTCCCAGGAAAAGTGGCCTGGATTCATTTCCCTGTTACTGGCCAGTCTTGTCTTCATTCTGCTCTTCCAAAGCAGGGACTATAGCGTTGTGTGTCACGAACACTTTTTCATTCTAATTATTTGGACCTTGTTGGAATGGAGAAAGTGATGTTTGGAGAAGACAGCAGCAGGACTGAAGGCACTGCTAAAAACAGAAAAGTGGAGAACAACGGAATCCTGGAGGGAAGAATCCAAGCTATGATTTCCTTGTGAGGTGTGGTGAGGTGCTTTTTAAAATTTGGAACAGAAAGAAAATACCTTTAAGCAACTCAGGAATATTGGGAAAAATTAAAACCCAAGAGACTTCACTACAGACACAGCCTATACAACCAACTAGCCTGATATGTTGAAGTCGGGGTATGAAATTGTATTTTAAACACAATGGAATCAAAGGCAGAGGAAGAAATTAGAATAGAATGAGAAAATATTGCCCTCTCAATGAATATCTTTCATTATCAAAGTTCACCAATCACCAAAATAACTCAGAACAGGGCCTTGGATAAACTTACCATTTGAAATGAAATCGAACTTCTGCATTGGATTCCAAAAGGACTCGAGGATTGGAGTATGGCATACCTAAATCCTGGTCATCTGGCCAATGCAATCCCAGGAAATATGGCCAGGATTCGTGTACCTTTTCCTGGCCTGTCTTGTCTTCTTTCTGCTCCTTCAAAGCAGGGTCTTTAGATGGGTGTGACCCAAACACTTTTGCAGAGTAATTATTCGGATCTTGTGGGCATGGAGAATGGGCTATTTGGAAAGGACAGCAGCAGGAGAGAAGAAACTGCTAAAAACAGAAAAGAGGAGAACAATGGAATCCTGGAGGAAAGAATCCAAGCTCTGATTTCCTTGTGCGGTGTGGTGTGGTGCTTTTTAAAAATTGGAACAGAGAGAAAACACCATTACACAACTCAGGAGTATGTGGAAAAATTAAAACCCAAGAGAACTCACTACAGACACAACCTATAAAACCAACTAGCCAGATATGTTGAAGTCAGAGTATGAAAGTGTATTTTAAACACAAAGTATTGTCAGTGGCTAGTGGAAAAAATGCAATAATATTTTCTCCTCAGCTGTGAGAAAGATTCCAACACATGTGGAATCATGCTGGGGTATAGAGGCTTGAGTTTCCTGACCGAATGCATCAATGTTTTTTTTTTTTTATTTATTTACAGATTCTGTTAGAAATATATATTAAGGAAAACAAGAATGTGGCCAATTGGATGTGAAAATTAGCAATAAGTCAGATTAGAATGATTGTATTCTCTCATAGTGTAATTAGGAGTATTTAAAATTAAAAAAAAATAACTTAAGACTTCATTAAAACATACATTTTAAAGGAATGGTTAATTATATATTATGGCATGTATATCAATCTTTAATTAGGCAAAAAAATTTTTCCTGCTTCCCTGTCAATGTTAATTGGAAGGAAAGTCTTTAGCCCTTTTAAATAGTAATCCCTGTTTAAATAAAAGGCAACAAATAGATGAGTTCCTGTGCAATGCATATTTTACCTTAACTTTAAGGCTAGATTTTTTCCCTAAGAGTTATTGGAATAATATTAAACTACTTTTACTGGCAGAAAAATAATGGAAGCACAAGATAAGTTTCTCACTTATTCCCCTTTCTTGAATAATCACAATTTTAAATCGACAATTCAGAGGACCTCTTTTTACATGACTTCATGATTATATACTGCATGTTTACAAAGCTCAGGATTTTTTTTTTCAAGGAATCCATTCCTCATTTTCAAGACATTATTGGGCTGCTGCATATTGTGGAGATTGTGATGCAGGTGTCCATATACAAATAGCTGCTATTTTATCATATTTTAATTTTTGAGAATTGTTGGGAAAAAAATCAAAATCTTTCTTACCAAGAAACAGATACACATGTACACAAATGAAACCAAGGAAATAGAGTAAAAATAGCTGCCAGCGTACAAATTTCTCTTATGGCTTATGAAGGACCTTGCCAATACCCATAAAAGCAAAAGGGAACTGTAAGTTCCACAAGGTTAGAAAGAGTGCCTCAACTGTTTACAATTTATCATGTGGAAGAGGCATGGTTCATCAAAGTCAAGGACTTATTGCATCAAGCATAGGGTACCGCCCTCCATTCTATGCATCCCAGATTACATCCAGATAATGAAGAAACACAAAAGGAAGACCACATTAGAACAATATGTAATTCCAAGATTCATATCTGTCCTTTCCCACCCTCTTTCTCATAATATATATTTTTAGTGATGCATATCAAAGACAGCAGCAGGAGAGAAGGCATTCCTAAAACCAGAAAAGAGGTGAAACATGGAAACCTGAACAATGGCAACCATCTGTACAGTGTGCTCCAGTACTGGTTGAAAATAAAAATAGAAAGAAACCTCCAATAGGCCAAACCGGAGTATGTGGAAAAATTAAAACTCAAGCGTCCTCAATTAAGACACTTCCAATAAAAACAACTATCCAGATATGTTGAAGTCAGGGTATGAAAGTGTTTTTTAAACATAAAATACAGTGAGTGGCTGGTGGAAAAAAAATGAAAAAATATTAACTCATGATCGTTCGGAAAGTTTAAACACATGTGGAGACATGCTGGGAATAGAGGTTTGACAATTCTGACCGACTGCATAAATGTTTGTTGTTTTTTTTTTTAATTTATACATTCTATTATAAATATATATTAAGGAAAACAAGAATGTGATCAATTGGACGTGAAAATTAGCAATAAGTCAGAAAAGAATGACAGTATTCTCTCATAGAGTAATTGGGAGTATTTAAAATACAAAAAAAAATAAATTTAAGACTTCATTAAAACTTACATTTTAAAGAATGGTTAAGCATATATTAGGGTATATAAATCAATCTTTACTTAGGCAAAATGAATTTTTCCCCTACCCTGTCAATGTTAATAGAAAGGAAAGTCTTTAGCCCTTTTAAATAGTAAACTCTGTAAAAATAAAAGACCACAGATAGAAGAGTTCCTGTGAAATGCATATTTCACATAAAATTTTGTACTACATTTTCTTGCTATTATTTATTGGAATAATTTTAAACTACTCTAACTGGCAGAAAAATAATGTGAGCAAAAGAAATGTTTCTCACTGATTCTCCTTTTTGGAATCATCACAATTTTGAATAGATAATTCAGAGGACCTCTTTTTATATGACTTAATGAGTGTTTATTGAAAGTTTACAAGGTCCTGGATTTTTTATCAAGGAAACCATTCCTGATTTTCAAGACATTATTGGGCTGTTGCTGATGGTGCAGATATTGTGATGCAGGTGTCTATATACAAATAACAGCTCTTTTGTCATATTGTAATTTTTGAGAATTATTGGGAAAAAAAATCAAAATCATTCTTACCAAGAAACATATACACAAATAAAAGCAAGGAACTAGAGTAAAACTACCTCCCAGCGTCCAAATTTCTCTTCTAGCTTATGAAGGAACTTGACTACAACCAGAAATGCAAAAGGGACCTGTAAGATCTCAAGGTGAGAAAGAATGACTCGACTGTTTAAAAGATATCATGTAGAAGAGGAATGGTTCATAAAAATCAATTTTCTAATTACTTCCTCTGCCCTTGATTCCATTGTTCTTAAGAACTCTTTTTGGAAATAATATGGGTTTCCAATAGATTTCCTTATGTGTGGTAATTTAGGCAAAAGACCTGCACGATTAAACAAATCTATTTTACTCCTTTCAAGAATAAAATGTCCACTCTATGCATGCCAGATTACAGACTCCATACTGAAGAAACACAAAAGGAAGTCCACTTTAAAGAAAGAGATAATTCCAAAGCTTCATATTTGTCTCTCTCCCCCTGCTTTCCCTTCATATATATTTTTAGTGATGCATGTCAGTCATACATGAACATATATAAACCTGATGCCGAGAGTAGAAATCTCATTATAAGAAAATAAAGGGACATAACACCTAACAGTCGTCCCATACAAACATCTCCAGTGGAAACCTGAATTGTAATTCCTTTTAAAATATTGGCAAGAACATCTTTAAAACATGACTAAGGCCTAATATCCATGGCTTTTCTGGGTGTACAGTTCCAGACATACTCATGATTATTAAAACAAATCTGTTTTACCAATACATATTAAACCACTATCTTTCTTATCCAATGTGTACATTCCCTGGTCCTTCATATAATCACAGTGGTGCGCATTCTTCTCTTCAATCATTACTAAAGATTTTCAACAGCTCTTTAAGAATTATAGTAAATAAACAGAAACCAGAACAGTAAATAAAATATTATTCATCTCTCAATCCATTTGTTGACACTGCCATGGAAAGGTGCTTTTCTCAGCATCCTTGAAAAACTTTTTCCGTTTATCTCTCAGTTACCTAAATAACTCATCCCATAGTGCATCACGTGGACAAAGTAAAAAATGCATGGCTTTTTTAAAGCTATTGAAAAGACTTTATTTTAAAATTATGAATGGAAACATATATTAGATTGAAAGAGAATGATGATTTGACAAGGGACTTTAGGTAAGATTAGATTTAATATAATCAATCTTAATAAAGATTTAAGGAGGCACAGGCACATGTAAAGGAAAATAATCAGTCTGATTTTAGGGAAATAAATTATTAAAATTTTTAAATTATTTTATTCCCATGAAATTGTGGAAGTTATCATTTCAGGCTGTTAAATAAATTTTTGTTTCATCGTGCAGTTTGCATTGAGGTATTCATTATTTCTGAATAAAAAACGTCCTCTTTGTAAAGTGCTCACACTTCCTTTGCCTAAATTACCAAACATAACATGATCCCTTGGAAAACCATATGATTTCCAACTAGAGATACTCAGAGAAATGGAATCAAAGGCAGAGGAAAAAATTAGAATAGAATCAGAAAGTTTTGTCATCTCAATGAAGAGCCTTCATTATCCAAGGCCACCAAACACCACATATATACTACATCAGGGCAATGGGAAACCTTTGCATGTAAAATAAAATCGTACTTCAGCAATGGATTCCAAAAGGGCTCTCAGGGGGGTAGTGTGGCACACAAAATTCCTGGTCATCCTGAAAATGCAGTCCCAGGAAAAATGGACAGGATTCATTTGCCAGTTACTGGCCAGTCTTGTCTAGTTTCTGCTCTTCCAAAACAGGGATCATAGCATTGTGAGTAACCAACACTTTTTCAGTCTAATTATTTGGACCTTGTGGGCAGGGAGAAAGGGATGTTTGGAGAAGATAGCAGGAGGAGAGATGTCACTGCTAAAAACAGAAATGAGGAGAACTATGGAATCCTGGAGAAAAGATTCCAAACTGGGATTTCCATGTGCAGTGTGGTATGAGGATTCTTTGGAAATTGTGAAAGAAAGAAAACTCCTCTATCCAAATCAAGAGAATGTGGAAAAAATGAAATCACAAGAAACTTCAATACACAAACTGCCAATACCACCAACTAGCCAGATATGTTGAAGAAATTTATGAAAGTGAATTTTAAACATAAAGTATGTTCAGTGGCTAGAGGAAAAATGCCATAATATTTTTGCATGATCTGTCAGAAAGATTCCAACACATGTGGTATCATACTGGCGAATAGAAGTTTGAGTATCCTGACTGAGCTTGTAAAAGTTTTTTTTTTTTTTTAATCTATACATTCTGTTAGAAATATATAATAAGGAAAACACGATTGTGTCCAATTGGAGGTGAAAACTAGTTATAAGTCTGATGAGAATGATGGTGTACTCTCATAGACTAATTTGGAGAATTTAAAATTAAAAAAAATAAATTTTAGCTCTTCATTAAAACAAACATTTTAAAGAATGGTTATTTATATATTTTGGTATATAAATCGACCTGTGCATAGGAAAGAACAATTTTTCCCCATACCCTGTCAATGTTAATTTGAAAGGGGAGACTTTAGCTCTTTTAAAGTGTAAACTCTGTAAAATAAAATGCTACAAATAGAGAGCTCCTGTGGAATGCATATTTTACATTAATTTTTGAATAGATTTTCTTCCTAATAGTTATTGGAATAATAATACACTACTCTAAATGACAGAAAAATAATGGGAGCACAAGAAATGTTTCTCAATGATTCTTCATTTTTAATAACCACAATTTTAAATAGATAATTCAGAGGACCTCTTTTTACGTGACCTCAGGATTCTTTACTGAAAGTTTAGCAGGCTCTGCATTTTTTTTTCAAGGAACCCATTGCTGATCTTCTGGACATCATTGGGCTGTTGCCCTTGGAGCAGAGATTGTGACGCAGGTGTCTATAGACAAATATCTGACCTTTTGACATAATTTAATTTTTGATAAATGTATTGGAAGAAAAAATCAAAATCATTCTTACAAAAAACAGATCTACACATAAGAATTGAAACCAAGGAACTACAGTACATGAATCTCCCAACCTCAGAATATCTCCTATGGCTTATGAAGGACCTTGGAAACACCCAGAATTTCAAAAGGGACCTTAAGGTACACAAGGTGAGAAATAGTGCCTCAACTGTTTACAAGTTATCATGTGGAAGACGAATGTTTCATAAAATTCATGGACCTATTGCATCAAGCAGAGGGTACGGCCCTCCATTCTATGCATGCCAGATTACAAACTTTGATAATTAAGAAATACAAAGAAGACCACTTTAGAGAAATAGGTAATTCCAAGCTTCATAATTGTCCCACCCCACCCTCTTTCTCATAATAAATATTTTTAGTGATGCATATCAATCGTTTCTGAACATACATAAACTTGACACCGAGAGCAGAAATCTCAACCTTAGAAAATATAGGGTCAAAACAACTAACAGAAGTCTCATACACTTATCTCCAGCAGAATCTTGAATTGTGACCCCTTTTTTAAAAATTGGCCAGAGCATCTTTAAAAGATGACTAATACCTATTATCCATGGCTCAAATTATGTGTACATTCCCAGACATCCCCAGAATTAAAAAAAAAAAATGGCTCTTTTATTAAATAATATTAAACCACTATATTACTTATCCAATGTGTACCATCCCTGTTCCTTCGTATAATCACAGAGGTGTGCATTTTTCTTTTCAATTATTATTAAATGTTTCAAACAGCTCTTTCAGAATTATAGGAAATAAAGAGAATTCAGAAAATAAAAAAACATATTATTCACCTCTTAATACATTTGTTGACACTGTCATGCATAAGTGCTTTTCTTGCAGTCCTTGAACATCTTTTTCAATTTATCTCTCAGTTTTTTTGATATTTCAACCCATAGTGCATCATGTTGACAAAGTGAACATTACACGGATTTTTTAAAGCTGTTGAAAATTTTTATTTTAATATTATGAACTGAAACGCATATTAGTTCCAAAGAGAATGTTGATTTGAAAAGGGACTCTAAGTAAGATTAGATTAAATATAATCAATCATAATAAAATTTTAAGAATGCACTGTCACAGGTAAAGGATAATAATCAGTCTGATTTATGGGAAATAAATTATAACATAATTTTAATTTTTTTATTCTGCATGATACAGTGGACATTTTAATCTTGACCGGTGAAATAAATATTCGTTTAATCGTGCAGTTTACTTTGAGGCATTCAATCTATCTAAGTAAAATATGTCGTCTTTGTAAAGTGCTCACATCCTTTGAATAATTTACCACACATAACAGGATCTCTTGGAAAACCATATTATTTCCAAATAGAGATCTTAAGAGCAATGAAATTAAGGGCAGAGTTAGAAATTAGGCCATAATGAGAAAGTATTGCCATCTCACTGAAGAGCCTTCATCAACAAATGTCACCAAACACCACATAAACCCCAGAGCAAGGCATTGGATAAACTTTCCATGTAAAATAAAATCCAACTTCTTCACTGGATCCCAAAAGGACTAGCAGGGGTGGAGCATGCCACACAAAAATTCAGGTCATCCTTTCAATGCAGTACCAGAGAAAATGGCCAGGATTCATTTCCCATTTACTGGCCAGTCTTGTCTTCTTTTTGCTCCATCAAAGAAGGGATCTTAGATGGGTGTGGCCCTAAACCTTTTGCAGACTAATTATTCAGAATTTGGGGGCATGGAGAATGCACTGTTTGGAAAAGAGAGCAGCAAGAGATTAAGCACTGCGAAAAACCATAAGAGGAGAACAATGGAATCATGGAGGACAGAATCCAAGCTTTGATTTCCTTGTGAAGTGTGGTGTGATGGTTTTTGAAAATTGGAAGAGAAAGAAAACTCCACTCAACAACTAAGGATTATGTGGGAAAAATTAAAACCCAAGTGACTGCACTGCAGACCAAGCCTATACAACAAACTATCCAGTTTTGTTGAAGTCAGGGTATGAAAGTGCATTTTAAACATAAAGTGTAGTCAGTGTTTGGTGGAAAAAATGCCATAATAGTTTCTCATGATCTATCAGAAAGAATTCCATATGTGAGGAGGCATGCTGGGAATAGAGTTTTAGAATCCTGATGGACAGCATAAAGTTTTTTTTTAAACTTATATATTCTGTTATAATTATACCTTAAAAACAAGAATGTGTCACTTTGGAGGTGAAAATTAACTCTACATCACCTTTCAATGATGATATTCTCTAATAGAGCAATTTGGAGAATTTAAAATTGAAAAAAGAATTTTTAAGCCTTTGTTAAAGTATACATGTTAAAAAAATGGTTAATTTTTTGTTTTGGTATAAAAATAAATCCTGACTTAGGCAGAAAGATTTTTTTCCCCATACCCTGTCAGTGTTAATTTGAAAAGAAAGATTTTAGCCCGTTAAAGAGAAATCTCTGGAAAAATAAAAGGCTTCAAATAGAAGATTTCCTGTGGCATGTATATTTTACCTTAACTTTTGGACTAGAGTTTCTTCCTAATAATTATTGGAATAATATTAAACAACTCTAACTCAAGAAAAAATAATGGGAGGACAAGAAATGCTTCTCACTGCTGACTCCTATTTTGAATAATCACAATTTTTAAATCAATAATCCAGAGGACATCATTTTACATGACTTCACCATTCTGTACTGAATGTTTACATCACTTGGGGGTTTGTTTCAAGGAGACATTTCTGATTTTCTGGACACAATTGGGCTGTTCTCGATGGCAGAGAGATTGTGATGCAGGTGTCCATATATTAATACCTGATTTTTGACATATTGTAATTTTTGAGAATGTATTGGAAACATTTTCAAAAAAATTTTTGCAAAGAAACAGATTGACATATAAAAAAATGAAACCATTGTACTAATGTACAAATAACTTACAGCCTCCAAAATTCTCCTATGGCTTATGAAGGACCATGCCAACACACAGAAAGTTGAAAGTGACATGTATGGTCCACAAGGTGAGAAAGAGTGACTCAACTGTTTACAAGTTATCAGGGTAAGATGAAAAGTTCTGAAAGTCAAAGACAAAATTCATCCAGCAGAGGGCACCATACTCCCTTCTATGATTGGGAGATTACAATCTTTGATAAGGAAGCAACACTAAAGGAAGCTGACTTTAGGGAAATAGGTAATTCAAAAGCTTCATATTTGTTTCTCCGCACCCGCTTTCACTTAATATATGTTTTTAGTGATGTATATCAATCATACATGAATATACAAAAGCCGAAGCCGAGCCAAAATCTCAAACTTAGAAAATTAAGGGAAATGAAATCTAACAGTGGTTCAGTACACACATTTCTAGTAGATCCTTGAATTGTGATTCCTTTTTTAAGACTTGGCAAATGTGTCTTTAAAATATGACTAATGCCTATTATTCATGGCTAAACTTGGGTGTAAAATTTCAGACATCCCCACGACTTTTTAAAACAAGATGTTTTTATTAATACATATTAAACCACTATCTTACTTATCAAATGCATAAATTCCCTGGTGCGTCATATATTCACAGAGGAGTGCTTTCTTCTCTTCAATCATTATTAAACGTTTTCAACAGCTATTTAAGAATTAAAACAAATACATAGAATCCAGAAGCATAAATAAAATATTATGTACCTGTCAATCCATTTGTTGACACTGCCATGCAAAGGTGCTTTCCTCACCATACTTGAACAAATTTTTCTGTTTATCTCTCAGTTTTTTTGATAACTCATCTCATAGTGCATGATGTGGGCAAAGTGAAAAATGCATGGCTGTGTTAAAGCTGATGAAAGGACTTTAAATTATGGAATGAAAAGTAAGATTAGATTAAATATGATCAGTCATAACAAAGATTTTAGAAGGCACAGACACATGTAAAGGATAAAAATCAGTCATATTTAGGGGTAATAAATAATAACAAAATTTTGATTATTCTATTCCCCGGGAAATAGTGGACCTTATAATCTCTAGGGATGAAATAAATTTTTGTTTTATCATGCAGTTTATATTGAGGGATTCATTCTTTCTTAGTAAAAAATGTAGTCTTTCTAAAATGCTCTCTTATACTTTGGCTAAATTACCACTCTTAGCAAGATCACTTGGAAAGCCATATAATTTCCTACTAGAGGTCTAATGTCCCGGCCCGCGGGACAGTCAACTGGGGCTGCAGCTCCTATGAGGGAAGAATGGTATGGGACAAGAGACACGAAAAATGACAGCAAGAAAGGATTCTGATCAAACTGCAAAGGTTTATTGAAGAGGCAGGGTATATATACTCTAAAGGAAGAGGGGGTGGCTAATAAGGATGGGTGGTGGTTTAGGATTGGTGGATGCTGTTGCTAGGGTAGGTGGTGGCTGCGGAGGTTAGTGCTTTTGGTGTGAACTTTGGTTGCAAACTATTCTTTTCATGAACTACTGAAGAAGAAGGCTAATTATAGCGTAAGCTGTTGTTTCAACCCTGGCAGCCATGTTGCATGTTACCGGCATCACTGAAGGTAAATAGACATGCCACCTTCGTTGTCCACAACATCTCCTCCCTTTGTTTTTTAAAAGGATGGAGAAAGATTGCATTTTTAACATTCTTTTGGCATTAACCTGCTGGGGGAAACAGAGGCCTCATTTGATTTTGGGGGGCTGTGCCTGCCTTAGGTCAGGACCGTGCTGTACAGCTGCTGGATCTTACCCGTCATTGGAAACCATGGCAGCAATCGGCCTGGCCCCTGTCTTAGGTTGATCCAGCGGCTTCGCCACAGTGAAGAAAAACAAGTGGGGGGGTCCAGTTGCCTGTCACTGGCTAACCAGGCCAGCACCTGAAACTGTTGGTCAGCTTTTACCACTGGTTGCAGTTTGCTCTTAGCGAACCCTTATGCAAATTAGGCATATTTCTCAAGGAGCTCAAAAATGGCCTTTAGTTGTTTTTTGGCCCTCCTTTGCAGTGCTTTGCCTTACACCAAGCGGTACCACGCATAGCAAAAGCTAGCAGCATACTTTTTGAGTTATAAGCTGTTCCGGTAGGAGGGTGTTTCTTACCCTTCAGGGTGGGCAGCAGCCAAGTATTCTGGATTTATACCTTGATCAGCGAGGTGGAGCCGGTGATAATGCACTTGAATGGGCTTGCCTAGGGCAGAATCAATCTGATCCTTAATTAGCTGTATTATTTTTTTATGGCCCAAGTTGCAAAAGATAGTATAAGAAGTAGGGTTATCATGGGGCCTAGTATAGGGAGGAGATAAGGGAGGATTCCGTTGAATCCCCAAGAGGGACGCCCTTGGGCCTCTCATTCGCATTTGCGATTTGCTATTCCTTCCCTAAGTTTGGTCATGGAATCTTTAATTATTCCTGAATGGTCAGTGTAGAGGCAAAACTCCTCACCCAATGCGGCACAAAGCCCTCCTTGATTAAGGAAAAGTAGGACTATGCCCCTCCTCTCCTGGAGAACAACCTCCCATAGGGACATAAGGGATTTTTCAAGATGGGTGATGGAGGTTTCAATGCGGGCTAAGTCTTCATCTACTGCAGCTCTTAGGTGACAGAGGCCTTGTTGTTGGAGAATGACAGAAGCGGTTCCGGTGGTTAGGCTGGCAATACCTAGAAGAGAAGCGATGGTAACAGCCATAAAAATTTCTCTTTTTAGTCTAGTTATAGAAGGTTGCACGTCCCAATGTTGATAGAGGTCTTCTTCGTTATGGTAAAGAACATGTGGGAGAATAACTACTAAAACACACACCTCTCCCGATTTATTGAGGGCCGTCGTGGCTACACAGGGAGTGAGCCATGATGAGGAGCCCACAGCCATTTTACCCCTACAGGGGGGATGTAAAATTTACCTTGAGATGGGGAAGATGAATGTGCACAGGCCTTAGTTAAGTTGGTAGAAATGTTATTAAAGATATTACCCATGCACTGTCCAGTGTGCAGGATGGACTGTATAGTGAGGCCACTGGTTTTTACTTTGTTCCACCGTCATTGGGGAGGGTTGTCATCAGAAGAGGTGTTAAAGGTGACATTAAGGGCCATAGCATCATAATAAGGAGGTTTAACAGAAAGACATAACCAGCAATTGTGAGTAAGGTTAGTTTGGGAAGTGTTTAGATCGAGAAAGGTAGCATTAAGCATTTGCCAGATTGGGTTATTGATGACCGGTTTAGGGGTGGGAGGTGTAAAATTGGGTGTAGCAGGCACCCCTTATGCATGTGCAGACCGATTTAAAGTGAGATGAGTGGCAGGAGAGCTGAGCGAAGGAGGGGGAGACAGAACATTAAAAGGAGGGGGGACAGAACTTTATTAGGGCCTATTGGACCGTGGATTACTTCGGCCAGTTCCTTTTTTATAAGCAGGAGCGTGCCAGGGTCGGAGCCAGAGACATGTAGCCTGATTCCCCAGATTTGACCGATGATCCAGGAAGGATCTGTAGGGCTTTGGATGGAAAGAGTGAGATTGGTACAGAGGATTTTTTTGTTAAATTTTGAAGGAAGGCCCCATGCTGGGTTAGGTGGTCGAGTGCATCCGGCAGGGGTGAATTGTACCATGAGGAACTGGCCAGCAATTGGGGGTGACAATCCAGTAGCCAATGTTTCGCATCCACAGTGGGCACAATAGTAGTGTGTGGGCTGTTTGCAGTATGAACGCCCCTGGGCAGAGCTGGGACAGAGGTAAACATCCTGAATATTGATATATGAGTTACCAAAGTCCCAGAGCGATGGACAATAGAAAAGCTTGCTAATTGGGGAAGTAAAGGTAGGAGGGTTAGTGATATTGGTTAGTAAGACTGCAGAATCATCCCATCTGGAGAGAGTCCATCTGTAAGTTTGATGAGGATTGTCAGTTTCCCCATACGCAGTGACAGTAAGGAAGGGTAGGAAGAGAGGGATAAGCTTGAGTGGTGAGATGTTTAACATGATTGTGTCGCTAAAGGCTTGTTTGAGCCATAGCTGGTTAAGGGAAGGGGGGCAAACCTGTGAGCAGGATTTTTTCTTTTTGTTTCTTCCTTCTGGCTGTCGGGCGTGCATAGTAGAAGCAAGTCTCAGTAAGACTGGAGTTGTACTGGAAGAAAGAAAAAAGGGGCAGGCTTCTCAGGGAGGGGAGGCAGTACCCTGGAAGAATTATTATTCGGGGAAAGGGGAATTGGGTGGAGAGGGAGATGCATGTCGGGTGAAGCCACTGAATATCTCCTAAGAGTTTTTGGAAATCATTGAGCATTCACAGATGTGAGAGTCACAGCTGAATGCACGGTGTTAAAACTTGCTGGTGCCAGAGTTCGAACCCCAGGTAAGAAAAGGGATTGGAAATGTATACTTTATCAGGGGCTATCTGAAGTCCTCTCACTGTAAGACTATTAAGGAGGTCTTGAAAGGAAGAATATAACTGTGAAACATTTTGTCATGCCAACAGGACATCATCCATATAATGGAGAATGTATATCTGTGGCCACAATCATCTGATAGGGTTAACGGCTTGGGCGACAAATTTCTGGCATAAGGTTGGACTATTTGCCATGCCCTGTCGTAGAATTTTCCATTGAAACCGGGGCATAGGCCCTTGAAAATTGATTTGAGGGACACTAAATGCAAAATATTGTCTGTCTTCTGGGTGAAGAGGTATAGAGAAAAAACAATCTTTTAAATCTATGACTATTTTATGAGAACCGGTAGGGTTGGCGACTGGTGAGGGAAGTTCGGGCTGTAATGCTCCCATGGGTTTCATAGCTTTATTTATAGCACGTAAGTCTTCTAGCAGTTGCCAGTTACCTGATTTCTTCTTTATAACAAAAATAGGAGTGTTCCAAGGGGACTGAGTAGGTTCAACATGGCCTGGATTAAGTTGTTCCTGTACTAACCTTATTGCCGCTAGTGTTTTTTCCTGAGTTAGGGGCCATTGAGCAACCCATACTGGTTCTACAGATTTCCAAAAGATTTTTTCAGCATGGGGTACAGGGATGTCAACAGCCATCAGGCTAAAATTTGGTAAAGCCCAAGTCCCATCTTATCTGTTTTTGGTGCCATGGAGATGGGCTGTTTTATTCCTTGATTAGTTTGGCCTAGGTCTTTGCCAGGGAGAAAATTCATTTTGAGCATTTGAGTAGCAACTGTATCATTAGGACTGCACATAAAAACTTGCATTTGGGCTAGGATATCTCGACCCCAGAGATTAATAGGGAGATGGGGGATAACGTATGGCACAACTGTACCAGTGTTCCCTTCCTCATCTTCCCATTTTAGGACTTGTGAACTTTGCAGTGGTTCTGCGGCTCCACCTATTCCACTTAGGTGAGTGGCATCGGCCATGAGGGGCCAGGACTTAGGCCAGTGGTTTGAGGATATGACCGTGTCATCTGTCCCTGTATCTAAAATTCCTTCAAATGTTTTACCATTTAGTTTAAGTTTTAGAGTGGGCCAATGATGGTATATTGGCAGTGCCCAAAAGACATCAGAAGATCCAGGCCCTTCTGTGGGTCGCTGGAGACTTTTGAAATTTGAGTTGATATGTTGGTGGGGGAGTATTATGAGCTGTGTTATTTGAGTGCCCTGAGGAATAGGGATAAGATTGTTTGAGGTGGCTGCAATTATTTGTATTTCACCTTTAAAGTCATTGTCCAGTACTCCCAGAACTATTTGTATTCCACGCAGGGCAGCACTGGCTCTACATAAAATTAAACCAAAGGTATTTGGGGGCAGTGGTCCATAAACTCCTGTTGGTATGAAGAGAGGACTATTTTCTGGGATTAATATTGATTCAGAGGTGGCACAGTGGTCCATTCCTGCACTCCCTGCTGTTGCTCTCCATAAGTCTGAGATACGGCAGCATGGTTTATGGTCGGGAGCACAGGCACTGTGGTGGGGGATGGCTGGACAAACCGTATTGCCCCTGGGTTTGTCTTGAGTGGGGCCTGGGGCCGGGCCCATTGGGAGTTTCCCTGGGGTTTAGGCTTGAGGGGTTGGCCATTTTTTTCTGTTCGAGAGTGGCATTCAGATGCCCAATGGAATCCTTTCTTACAGCGAGGGCAATTGAATGGCAGTAATGAGGTCTGTTGACTGTGGGTAGGGGAAGTTTAGCCCGTGGCACAGGACAATTCTTTGAAAAATGGCCAGGTTGTTTACAGTTGTAACACGTTGGAGATTTGGGCTCTACCATAAATTTCTGAAGGGCGGCACCGATAGCTATTCCCAGTGTTTGAGTGGGTCCGATATTAGAACAAAGTTTTATGTAATTATTAAGATCAGTACAGCGAAAAGGGCGGATAGCTGCTTGACAGGCAGCGTTAGCATTTTCGTAGGCAAGGTGTTTGATAAAGTCACTTTCATTTTTACTTTCGGGGTATGGAGAATGCACTGTTTGGAAAGGAGATCAGCAAGAGAAAAAGCAATGCTAAAAAAAGTAAAGAGGAGAACAACGGAACCATGGAGTACAGAATTCAGGTGTGATTTCTTAGTGTAGTGTGGTGTGCTGGTTTTGAAAATTGGAACATAAAGAAAACTCCACTCACCAACTCAGGATTATGTGGGAAAATTTGAAACCCAAGAGACTGCACTGCAGACCCAGGCTATACAACCAACTAGCCAGTTATGTTGAAGTCAGGGTATGAAAGTGAATTTTAAATGTAAAGTGTAGTCAGTGGTTAGTGGAAAAAATGCCATAATATTTTCTCATAATCTGTCAGAAAGAATCCAACCTGTGTGGAGTCATGCAGGGAACAGAGGATTGAAAATCCTGACCGACAGCATAAAGGTTTTTTTTTTTTTTTTTTTTTTTTTTTTTTTTTTGACTTATAGATTCTGTTATAATTATACCTTAAAAAAACAAGAATGTGTTCCATTGGAGGTGAAAATTAACTCTACGTCAACTTACAGTGACGATATTCTCTCATAGAGTAATCTGGAGAATTTAAAATTGAAAAAAGAAATTTTAAGCCTTTGTTAAAGTATACATGTTAAAAAAATGGTTAATTATTTGTTTTGCTATAAAAATAAATACTGACTTAGGCAGAAAGTATTTTTCACCATACCCTGTCAGCGTTAATTTGAAAGGAAAGATTTTAGACCATTAAATAGAAAACTCTGGAAAAATACAAGGCTTCAAATAGAAGAGTTCCAAAAAAAATTAAAAGCAAATAGAAGAGTTCCTGTGGCATACATATTTTACCTTAACTTTTGGACTAGAGTTTATTCCTAATAATTATTGGAATAATATTAAACAACTTGAACTCAAGAAAAAATAATAGCAAGACAAGAAATGCTTCTCACTGATGAATCCTTTTTTGAATAATCACAATTTTAAATCAATAATCCAGAGGACATCATTTTACATGACTTCACAATTCTGTACTGAATGTTTACATCACTTGGGGTATTGTTTCAAGGAAATATTTCTGATTTTTTCTGGACACAATTGGGCTGTTCCCGATGGCAGAGAGATTGTGATGCAGGTGTCCATATATGAATACCTCCTTTTTGACATATTTTAATTTTTGAGAATATATTGGAATTATTTACAAAAAAAATTTTTGCAAAGAAACAGATTGACATATACAAATATGAAACCATTGAACTACTGTACAAATAACTTACAGCCTCCAAAATTCTCCTATGGCTTATGAAGGATCATGCCAACACACAGAAAGGAAAAACTGATGTGTATGGTCCACAAGGTGAGAAAGAGTGACTCAACTGTTTACAAGTTATCAGGGTAAGAGGAAAGGTTCTGAATGTCAAGGACCAAATTCATCCAGCAGAGGGCACCGTACTCCCTTCTATGATTGGGAGATTTAAATCTTTGATAATGAAGCAACACTAAAGGAAGCTGACTTTAGGGAAATAGGTAATTCAAAAAATTCATATTTTTTTCTTCGCACCCTCTTTGACTTAATATATATTTTAGTGATGCATATCAATCATACATGAACATACAAATGCTGAAGTCGATCCAAAATCTCAATCGTAGAACATTAATGGGCATGAAAACTAACAGAGGTCCAGTACACACATCTCCAGGAGATCATTGAAATGTGTTTCCTTTTTTAAAATTTGGCCAAAGAATCTTTAAAATATGACTAATGCCTATTATTCATGGCTCAACTCAGGTGTACAATTTCACACATCCCCATGACTTTTAAACAAGTCTGTTTTATTAATACATATTAAACCACAATCTTACTTATCAAATATGTACATTCCCTGGTGTGTCATATATTCACAGAGGTGTGCATTCTTCTCTTCAATCATTATTAAAAGTTTTCAAGAGCTCTTTAAGAATTAAAATAAATAAAGAGAATCCAGAACAGTAAATAAAATATTATTCACCTCTCAATCTATTTGTTGACACTGCCATGCAGAGGTGCATTTCTCACCATCTTTGAACAAATTTTTTTGTTTATCTCTCAGTTTTTTGGATAACTCATCCCATAGTGCATGATGTGGGCAAAGTGAACAATGTGTGGTGGTGTTAAAGTTTTTGAAAGGAATTTAAATTATAGACTGAATAGTATATTAGTTTGAAAGAGAATGTTGATTTGCAAAGGGATTTTGGGAAGATTAGATTTAATATGATCAGTCATAAAAAAGATTTAAGAAGGCACAAACACATGTAAAGGAATATAATCAGTCATATTTAGTGGAAATAAATAATAACAAAATTTTAATTATTCTATTCCATGGCAAAAAGTGGACCTTATAATCTCTACGGGAGAAATAAATTTTTGTTTTATCATGCAGTTTAATTTGAGGGATTCATTATTTCTTAGAAAAAAATGTCCTCTTTGTAAAGTGCTCACATATACATTGGCTAAATTACCACACATAACAAGATCCCTTCGAAAACCATATAATATCCTACTAGAGATCTAAGAGCAATGGAATCAAGGCAGGGGAAAAAATTAGAATAGAGTGAGAATGGATTGCCCCCTCAGTGATATGTCTTCATTATAAATATCACCAGACACCACGTATATCCCAGATCAGGGCCATGGAAAACTTACCATGTAAAATGAAATCGAACTTCTCCATTGGATTACAAAAGGTCTCGCAGGGGTGGAGCATTTTAACACTAAATTCCTGGTCATCCTGCCAATGCAGTCCCATGACAAATGGCCAGGATTTCTTTCCCTTTTACTGGCAAAGCCTGTCTTATTTCTGCTCTTCCAAACAGGGAACTTAGCTGGATGTGGCACAAACACTTCTGCAGGATAATTATTTGGACCTTGGGGGTATGGAAGAATGGGCTGTTTGGGAAAGACAGCAGCAGGAGAGTTGGCATTGCTTAAAACAGAAAAGAGGTGAACAATGGAATCCTGAAGAATGGTAACCAAGTGCTGATTCATCTGTACAGTGTGCTGCAGTGCTGGTTGAAAATTCAAAAAGAAAGAAACCTCTAATAAGCTACACAGGACTATGTGGAATAATTAAACCTCAAGCGTCTTCAATAAAGACACTTCCCATAAAAACAACTATCCAGATATGTTGAAGTCAGGGTATGAAAGTGTATTTTAAACGTATTCAGTGTCTGGTGGAAAAAAATGCAAAAATATTTACTCATGATCTTTCACAACGTTTAAAACACATGTGGAGTCATGCTGGGAATAGAGGTTTGACAATTCTGACCGACTGCATAAATGTTTGTTTTTTTTCCTAATTTATAGATTCTATTATACATATAAATTAAGGAAAACAAGAATGTGACCAATTGGACGTGAACATTAGCAATGTCAGAATACAATGACATTGCTCTCTCATAGAGTAATAGGGAATATTTAAAATAAAAAAAATAAATTTAAGACTTCATTAAAACATACATTTACCAGAATGGTTAATTATATATTATGGTATATAATTCAATATTTTCTTAGGCAAAATGAATTTTCCCCTACCCTGTAAATGTTAAATGGAAAGGAATGTCTTTAGCCCTTTTAAATAGTAAATTCTGTAAAAATAAAAAAACACAGATAGAAGAGATGCTGTGGAATGCATATTTTACATAAAATTTTGGACTACACTTTGTTCCTATTATTTATTGGAATAAGTTTAAACTACTCTCACTGGCAGAAAAAGAATGGGAGCACAAGAAATGTTTCTCAATGATTCTTCGTTTTAAATATCCACAATTTTAAATCGATACTTCAGAGGACCTCTTTTTACATGACCTCAGGATTCGTTACTGAATGTTTAACAGGCTCTGCATTTTTTTTAAGGAACGCATTGCTGATTTTCTGGACATCATTGGGCTGTTGCCTTTGGAGCAGAGATTGTGATACAGGTGTCCATATACAAATAGCTGCTCTTTTGTCATATTGTAATTTTTGAGAATTATTGGGAAAAAAATCAAAATCATTCTTACCAAGAAACATTTCCACATATACACAAATGAAAGCAATGAACTACTGTAAAACTAGCTCCCAGCATCCAAATTTCTCTTCTGGCTTATGAAGGACATTTCCAACACCCAGAAATGCAAAAGGGACCGGTAAAGTCCAAAAGGTGAGAAAGAGTGACTCAACTGTTTACAAGATATCATGTAGAAGAGGAATGGTTCATAAAAATCAATGTTCTAATTTCTTCCTCTACCCTTGATTCCATTGCTCTTAGGATCTCTATTTGGAAATAATATGGTTTTCCAAGAGATCTTGTTATGTGTGGTAATTTAGGCAAAGGACGTTTGAGCACTTTACAAAGAGGACATTTTTTAATTAGAAAGAATGAATGCTTCAAAGTAAACTGCACGATTAAACAAATAATTATTTCACTGTTCAAGAATATGATGTCCACTCTAGGCACGCCAGATTACAGCCTCCATACTGAAGAAACACAAAAGGATATCCACTTTAGAGAAATAGGTAATTCCAAAATTTCATATTTGTCTCTCTCCCCCTGCTTTCCCTTAATACATATTTTTAGTGATGCATGTCAATCATACATGAACATATATAAACCTGACACCCAGAGTAGATATCTCATCATAAGAAAAAAAGGGGCATAATACCTAACATTCTTCCCATACACACATCTCCAGCGGAATCTTGAATTGCGATTCCCTTTTAAAAAATTGGCAAGAACATCTTTAAAACATGACTACTGCCTAGTATCCATTGCCTAAATGGGTGTACAGTTCCAGACATACTCATGATTATTAAAACAAATCTGTTTTATTAATCCAAATTAAACCACTAACTTCCTTATCCAATGTGTACATTCCCAGTCCTACATATAATCACAGTGGTGCATATTCTTCTCTTCAATCATTTCTAAACATTTTCAACAGCACTTTAAGAATTATAATAAATAAATAGAATCCAGAAGAGTAAATAAAATATTATTGAGCTCTCAATCCATTTGTTGACACTGCCATATAAATGTGTTTTCTCAGCATCCTTGAACAACTTTTCCATTTCTCTCTCAGTTATCTTAATAAATCATCCCATAGTGCACCATGTGGACAAAGTGAAAAATGCATGGCTTTTTTAAAGCTACTGAAAAGACTTTATTTTAAAATTATGAAGGGAAAACTACATTAGATTGAAAGAGAATGTTGATTTGAAAAGGGATTTTAGGTAAGATTAGATTTAATATAATCAGTCTTAATAAAGATTTAATGAGGCACAGGCACATGTAAATGAAAATAATCAGTCTGATTTTAGGGAAATAAATGATTAAAAATGTTTAATTATTTTATTCCCGATGAAATTTTGGAAATTATAATCTCAAGGTGTGAAATAAATTTTTGTTTCATCATGCAGTTTGTATTGAGGCATTCATTCTTTCTGAGTGAAAAAGGTCCCCTTTGTAAAGTGTTCACATGTCCTTTGCCTAAATTACCAAACATAACAGGATCCCTTGAAAACCATATTATTTCCAACTAGAGATACTCAGAGCAATGGAATCAAAGGCAGAGGAAGAAATTAGAATAGAATGAGAAAGCCTTGCCATCTCAATGAAGAGCCTTCATAATCAAAGACCACCAAATACCACATGTATAGTACATCAGGGCAATGGGAAAACTTTGCATGTAAAATAAAATCGTACTTCAGCAATGGATTCCAAAAGGGCTCTCAGGATGGGAGTGTGGCACACCTAATTCTTGGTTATCCTGCCAATGCAGTCCCAGGAAAAATGGACGGGATTCATTTCCCGGTTACTGGCCAGTCTTGTCTTCTTTCTGCTCTTCCAAAGCAGGGACCAATAGCATTGTGTGTCACCAACATTTTTTCAGTCTAATTATTTGGGCCTTGTGGGCAGGGAGAAAGGGATGTTTGGAGAAGACAGCAGCAAGAGAGATGGCACTGCTGAAAACAGAAAAGAGGAGAACAATGGAATGGTGGAGGAAAGAATCCAAACTCAGATTTCCTTGTGCAGTGTGGTATGGGGCTTCTTTGAAAATTGTGAAAGAAAGAAAACTCCTCTAGCCACCTCAGGAGAATGTGGAAAAAATGAAATCACAACTATCTTCATTACACACACTGCCAATACCACCAACTAGTCAGATACGTTGAAGAAGTGTATGCATATTTTACCTTAATTTTTAGACTAGATTTTCTTCCTGATATTTATTGGAATAATATTACACTACTCTACATGGCAGAAAAATAATGGGAGCAGACGTAATGTTTCTCACTGATTCTTCAAATTGAATAACCACAATTTTAAATCGATAATTCAGAGGACATCTTTATACATGACATCAGGATTGTTAACTGAATGTTTAGCTGGCTCTGCATTTTTTTTCAAGGAACCCATTGCTGATTTGTGGACATCATTGGGCTGTTGCCCCTGGAGCAGAGATTGTGACGCAGCTGTCTATAGACAAATACCTGGTCTTTGACATATTTTAATTTTGATAAATGTATTATAAGAAAAAAACAAAATCATTCTTACAAAGAAACAGATCTACACATAAGAATTGAAACCAAGGAACTACAGTACAAGTATCTCCAAGCCTCCAAAGTCTCTTATGAAATGTGAAGGACCTTGCCAACACCCAGAAGTAGGAAAGGGACCTTAAGGTCCACAAGTTGAGAAAGAGTGCCTCAACTGTATACAAGTTATCATGTGGAAGAGGAATGTTTAATAAAAGTCAAGGACCTATTGCATCAAGCAGAGCGTACCGCCATCCATTCTAAGCATGCCAGATTACAACCTCTGATAATGAAGAAACACAAAGGAAGACCACTTTAGAGAAATAGGAAATTCCAAGCTTCAAATTTGTCCCTCCCCACCCTCATTCTCATAATATGTATTTTTAGTGATGCATATCAATCGGTTTTGAACATATATAAACCTGACACCGAGAGCAGAAATCTCAACTTAGAAAATATATGGGCAAAACACCTAACAGTAGTCTCATACACATATCTCCAGCAGAAACTTTAATTGTGATTTCTTTTTTAAAAATTGGCCAGAGCATCTTTAAAACATGACTAATGCCTATTATCCATGGCTCAAATTATGTGCACAAACACAGACATCCCCAGAATTAAAAAAAAAAAAAGGCTCTTTTATTAAATCATATTAAATCACTCTAATACTTATCCAATGTGTACCATCCCTGGTCCTTCTTATAATCACAGAGGTGTGTATTCTTCTTTTCAATCATTATTAAATGTTTTAAACAGCTCTTTAAGAATTATAAGAAATAAAGAGAATTCAGAATATAAAAAACCAGATTATTCACCTCAATACATTTGTTGACTCTGACATGCATATGTGCATTTCTTGCCATCCTTGAACAACTTATTCTGTTTATCTCTCAATTTTTTTTTGATAATTCAACCCATAGTGCATCATATGGACAAAGTTAACATTGCATGGATTTTTTAAGGCTGTTGAAAATTTTTATTTTAAAATTATGAACTGAAATGCATGTTAGTTACAAAGAGAATGTTGATTTTAAAAGGGACTCTAGGTAAGATTAAATTTAATATAATCAATCTTAATAAAATTTTAAGAATGCACTGACACATTTAAAGGAAAATAATCAATCTGATTTATGGGAAATAAATTATAACAAAATTTTAATTATTTTGTTACCCGTGATATAGTGGACATTTTAATCTTGACAGATGAAATAAATATTTGTTTCATCGTGCAGTTTTCTTTGAGGAATTCAATCTTTCTACGTAAAAAATGTCCTCTTTGTAAAGTGCTCACACGTCCTTTTTCAAAAATTAACACACATAACAAGATCTCTTTGAAAACCATATTATATCCAAATAGGGATCCTAAGAGCAAAAGAATCAAGGGCAGAGGAAGAAATCAGAACATAAAGAGAAAGTATTGCCATCTCAATGAAAAGCCTTCATTATCAAAGGTCACCAAACACCACATATACCGCAGATCACCGCAAAGGATAACCTTTCCGTGTAAAATGCAATCGAACTTCTGCATTGGATTCCAAAAGGGCTAGTAGTGGTGGAGCGTGGTCCACCATAATCCTGGTCATCTTGCCAATGCAGTCCCAGAAATGTGGCCAGGATTTGTTTCCCTTTTACTGGCCAGTCTTGTCTTCTTTCTGCTCCTTCAAAACAGGGACCTTAGTTGGGTGTGGCCCAAAACCTTCTGCAGACTAATTATTCAGACTTTGGGAGCATGGAGAATGCACTGTTTGAAAAAGAGAGCAGCAAGAGATGGGCACTGCTAAAAACAGTAAAGAGGAGAACAATGGAATCATGGAGGACTGAAACAAAGCTGTGATTTCCTTGTGCCATGTGGTGTGTTGCTTTTTGAAAATTGGAACAGAAAGAAAACTCCACTCAGCAACTCCGGATTATGTCAGAAAAATTAAAATCCAAGAGACTGCACAGAAGACCCATCCTATACAACCAACTAGCCAGTTATGTTGAAGTCAGGAGATGAAAGTGCATTTTAAACATAAAGTGTAGTCAGCGGCTGGTGGAAAAAATGCCATTATATTTTTTCATGATCTGTCAGAAAGAATCCGACATGTGTGGAGTCAAGCTGGGAATAGAGGTTTGAGAATCCTGACTGACAGCATAAAAGTTTTTTTTTTTTTAACTTATAGATTCTGTTATAATTATTCCTTATAAAAACAAGAATATGTCTGATTGGAGGTGAAAATGAACTGTACATCAGCTTACAATGACGATATTTTCTCATAGAGCAATTTGGAGAATTTAAAACTGAAAAAGGAAATTTTAAGCCTTTGTTAAAGTATACATGTTTAAAAAATGGTTAATTATGTTTTGCTATAAAAATAAATCCTTTCTTAGGCAGAAATAATTTTTCCCCATACCCTGTCAGTGTTAATTTGAAAGGAAAAATTTTATCCCGTTAAATAGAAAACTCTGTAAAAATAAACAGCTTCAAATAGAAGAGTTACTGTGACATGCATATTTTACCTTAACTTTTGGACTAGAATTTCTTCCTAATAATTATTGGAATAATATTAAACAACTCTAACTCGAGGAAAAATAATGGGAAGACAAGAAATGCTTCTCACTGATGACTCCTTTTTTGAAAAATCACAATTTTAAATCAATAATCCAGAGGACATCATTTTACATGACTTCACAATTCTGTACTGAATGTTTACATCACTCGGGGTTTTGTTTCAAGGAAAAATTCCTGATTTGCTGGACACAATTGGGTTGTTCCCGATGGCAGAGAGATTGTGATGCAGGTGTCCATATAGGAATATCTGCTTTTTGACATATTGTAATTTTTGAGAATATATTGGAAATATTTTCAAAAAATTTTTTTGCAAAGAAACAGATCGACATATACAAAAATGAAACCATTGAGCTACTGTACAAATAAATTACAGCCTCAAAATTCTCCTATGGCTCATGAAGGACCATGCAAACACAGAGAAGGGAAAAGTTACGTGAATGGAACACAAGGTGAGAAAGACTGACTCAATTGTGTACAAGTTATCTAGGTAAGACCAAAGGTTCTCAAAGTCAAGGACCAAATCCATCCAGCAGAGGGCACCGTACTGCCTTCTATGTTTGGGTGATTACAATCTTTGATAATGAAGCAACATTAAAGGAGGCTGACTTTAGGGAAATAGGTAATTCAAAAGCTTCTTATTTTTTTCTCCGCACCCTCTTTCCCTTAATATATATTTTTAGGGATGCATATCAATCATACATGAACATAAAAAAGCTGATGCCGAGAGCTAAAATCTCAACATTAGAAAATTAAGGGGCATGAAACTAACAGTGGTCCAGTACACACATCTCCAGGAGATTGTTGAATTGTGATTGCTTTTTTAAAAGTTGCTGAAAGTATCTTTAAAATATGACTAATGCCTATTATTCATGGCTCAACTAGGTTATACATTTTCAGACATTCCCACGACTTTTAAATCAAGTCTGTTTTATTAATACATATTAAACCACTATCTTACTTATCAAATGTGTACATTCCCTGGTGCATCATATATTCACAGAAGTGTGCATTCTTGTATTCAATCATTATTAAATGTTTTCAACAGCTCTTTAAGAATTAAAATAAATAAAGATAATCCAGAATAATAAATAAAATATGATTCACCTCTCAATCCATTTGTTGACAATACCATGCAAAGGTGCGTTTCTCACCATCCTTGAATAAATTTTTCCATTTATCTCTCAGTTTTTTTGATAAATCTTCCCTTAGTGCTTGATGTCGGCAAAGTGAACAATGCACGGCTGTGTTAAAGGTTTTGAAAGGACTTTAAATTATGTACTGAAACGTGTATTATATTGAAAGAGAATGTTGATTTGAAAAGTGATTTTAGGTAAAATTAGTTTTAATATGATCAGTCACAATAAAGATTTAAGAAGGCACAGACAAATGTAAAGGACAATAATCAGTCATATTAAGGGGAAACAAATAATAACAAAATTTTAAATATTCTATTCCCCAGGAAATAATGGACCTTATAATCTCTAGGGGTGAAATATTTTTTCATTTTATCATGCAGTTTACTTTGAGGGATTGATTCTTTCTTAATAAAAATTGTCCTCTTTGTGAAGTGCTCACTTATACTTTGGCTAAATTACCACACATAACAAGATCACTTTGAAAACCACAAAATTGCCAACAAGAAATCCTAAGAGCAATGGAATCAAGGGCAGAGGAAAAATTTAGAATAGAATGAGAAAGGATTGCCCCCTCAGTGAAGAGTCTTCATTATAAAAGATCACCAGACACCACGTATATCCTAGATCAAGGCAATGGTTAACCTTTCCATGTAAAATGAAATCGAAATTCTGCATTGGATTTCAAAAGGCCTCACAGGGGTGGAGTGTTTTAACACTAAAATCTTTGTCATCCTGCCAATGCAGTCCCATGACAAATGGCCAGGATTTGTTTCACTGTTACTGGCCAGGCTTGTCTTCTTTCTGCTCCTCCAAAGCAGGGATCTTAGCTGGATGCGGCACAAACACTACTGCAGGATAATAATTTTGACCTTGGGGGCATGGAAGAATGGGCTGTTTGGAAAATAAAGCAGCAGGAGAGAAGGCATTGCTAAAAACAGAAAGAGGTGAACAATGGAATCCTGAACAATGGCAACCAAGTGATGATTCATCTGTAAAGTGTGCTGCAGTGTTGGTTGAAAATTGAAATAGAAAGAAACCTCCAATATTCAACTCAGCGGTATGTGGAAAAATTTAACCTCAAGCGTCTTCAATAAAGACACTTCCCAAAAGAAACAACTCTCCAGATATGTTGAAGTCAGGGTAAGAAAGTGTATTTTAAAAATTAAGTATAGTCAGTGGCTGGTGGATAAAATGCAAAAATATTTAATCATGATCTTTCAGAATGTTTGAAACACATATGGATTCATGCTGGGAATAGAGGTTTGACAATTCTGACCAACTACATAAACGTTTATTTTTTTTTTTTTTTAATTTATAGATTCTATTATAAATATACACTAAAGAAAACAAGAATGTGACCAATTGGGCATGAAAATTAGCAATATGTCAGAATAGAATTACAGTGTTCTCTCATAGAGTAATTGGGCGAATTTAAAATACAAAAAATAAATTTAAGACTTCATTAAAACATACATTTAAAAAGAATGATTAATGCTATATTATGGTATATAAATCAATCTTTACTTAGGCACAATGATTTTTTCCCACTACCCTGTCAATATTAATTGGAAAGTCTTTAGCCCTTTTAAATAGTAAACTCTATAAAAATAAACGAATACAGATAGAAGAATTCCTGTGGAATGCATATTTTACATTATATTTTGGACTACATTTTCTTCCTATTACATATTAGAATAATTTTAAAATACCCTAACTGACAGAAAAATAATGGGAGCTCAAGAAATATTTCTCACTGATTCTCTTTTTTGAATAATCACAATTTTTAATCGATAATTCAGAGGACCTCTTTTTACATGACTTCATGAGTGTTTATTGAATGTTTACAAGGATCTTGAATTTTTTTTCAAGTAAATCATTCCTGATTTTCAAGACATTATTGGGTTGTTGCTGATGGTGCAGAGATTGTGATGCCGGTGTCCATATACAAATAGCTGCTCTTTTGTCATATTGTAATTTTTGAGAATTATTGGGAAAAAAATCAAAATCATTCTTACTAAGAAACATATCCACATATGTACAAATGAAACCAAGGAACTAGAGTAAAACTAGCTCCCAGCGTCCAAATTTCTCTTCTGCTTATGAAGGACATTGCCAACACCCAGAAATGCAAAAGGGACCGGTAAGGTACCCAAGGTGAGAAAGTGTGTCTCAACTGTTTACAATATATCATGTAGAAGAAGAATGGTTCATAAAAATCAATGTTCTAATTTCTTCCTCTGCCCTTCATTCCATTGCTCTTAGGTTCTCTATTTGGAAATAATATGGTTTTCCAAGAGATCGTGTTATGTGTGGTAATTTAGGCAAAGGACGTTTGAGCACTTTAAAAAGAGGATATTTTTTACTTAGAAAGAATGAATGCCTCAAAGTAAACTGCACGATTATCAAATACTTAATCCACCGGTCAAGAATAAAATGTCCACTCTAGGCACGCCAGATTACAGCCTCCATACTGAAGAAACACAAAAGGAAATCCACTTTAGAGAAATAGGTAACTCCAAAGTTTCATTATTGTCTCTCTCCCCCTACTTTCCCTTAATACATATTTTTAGTGATGCATGTCAATCATACATGAACATATATAAACCTGACACCGAGAGTAGAAATCTCATCATAAGAAAATAATGGGGCATAATACCTAACAGTCGTCTCATACACACATTTCCAGCGGATCCTTGAATTGCGAATCCCTTTTAAAAAGTTAGCAAGAATATCTTTAAAACATGACTACTGCCTAGCATCCATGGCTTAACTCGATCTACAGTTTCAGACATACTCACGATTATTAAAACAAATGTTTTATTAATACATATTAAACCACTTTCTTTCTTATCAAATGTGTACATTCCCCGGTCCTTCATATAATCACAGTGGTGCGCATTCTTCACTTCAATCATTACTAAACATTTTCAACAGCTCTTTAAGAGTTATAATAAATAAACAGAATCCAGAACTGTAAATAAAATATTATTCACCTCTCAATCCATTTGTTGACACTGCCATGCAAAGGTTCTTTTCTCAGAATTCTTGAACAGCTTTTTCCGTTTCTCTCTCAGTTATTTTAATAAATCATCCATAGTGCACCATGTGGACAAAGTGAAAAATGCATGCCTTTTTTAAAGCTATTGAAAAGACTTTATTTTAAATTATGAATGGAAATTATAGATTGAATATGAATGGAAAAGACTTTATTTTAAATTATAGATTGAAAGAGAATGTTGATTTGAAAAGGGATTTTAGGTAAGATTAGATTTAATATAATCAGTCTTAATAAAGATATAAGGAGGCACAGGCACATGTAAGGGAAAATAATCAGTCTGATATTAGGGAAAAATTATTAAAAATTGTTAATTATTTTATTCCCCATGAAATTGTGGAAATTATAATCTCAAGTGGTGAAATAAATTTTGGTTTCATCGTGCATTTTGCATTGAGGCATTCATTCTTTCTGAGTGAAAAATATCCCCTTTGTAAAGTGCTCACACGTCCTTTGGATAAATTACCAAACTTAACAGGATCCCTTGAAAACCATATTATTTCCAGCTAGAGATACTCAGAACAATGTAATCAAAGTCAGAGGAAGAAATTAGAATAGAATGAGAAAGTATTGCCATCTGAATGAAGAGACTTCATTATCAAAGACCACCAACCACCACGTATATACTACATCAGGGCAATGGGAAAACTTTTCAAGTAAAATAAAATCGTACTTCAGCAATAGATTCCAAAAGGGCTCACAGGGTGGGAGTGTGGCACACCAAATTCTTGATCATCCTGCCAATGCAGACCCAGGAAATATGGACGGGATTCATTTTCCGGTTACTGGCCAGTTTTGTCTTCTTTCTGCTCTTCCAAAGCAGGGACCATAGCATTGTGTGTCACCAACACTTTTTCAGCCTAATTATTTGGTCCTTGTGGGTAGGGAGAAAGGGATGTTTGGAGAAGACAGCAGCAGGAGAGATGGCACTGCTAAAAACAGAAAAGAGGAGAACAATGGAATGGTGGAGGAAAGAATCCAAACTCAGATTTCCTTGTGCAGTGTGGTATGGGGCTTCTTTGAAAATTGTGAAAGAAAGAAAACTCCTCTAGCCACCTCAGGAGAATGTGGAAAAAATGAAATCACAAGAATCTTCCATACAGACACTGCTAATACCACCAGCTAGTGAGATATGTTGAAGAAGTGTGTGAAAGTGAATTTTAAACATAAAGTATGGTCAGTGGCTAGTGGAAAAATGCCATAATATTTTCTCATGATGTGTCAGAAACATACCAATACATGTTCTGTCATACTGGGGGATTGAGGTTTGAGTAGCCTGACTGTGTAAAAGCTTTTTTTTTAATTTATAGATTCTTTTAGAAATATATATTAAGGAAAACTAGATTTTGTCCAATTGGAGTTGAAAACTAGATATAGATTTGATTAGAATGACGGTGTTCTCTCATAGACTAATTTGGACTATTTAAAATTTAAAAAAACAAATTTTACATCTATGTTAAAACAAACATTTTAAAGAATGGTTACTTATATATTTTGGTATATAAATTGACCTGTACATAGGAAATAATAATTTTTCCCTATACCCTGTCAATGTTAATTGGAAAGGAATGACTTATGTCCTTTTTTTTTTTTTTTTTTTTTTTTTAATATTTTTTTTTTCTTTTTTAAGGATTTATTTATTTATTTACTTTTATCCATTTTTACACCCCTTCCCCCCACCATTTTTGCTGTTTCTGTGTCCATTCGCTGGGCAACTCTGTGTCCATTTTCTGCCCTCTCTTCTCATCCTTCTCCTCCTGTCTTCACTGGGATTCAATCCTTGGAATCTCTGATGTAGGAGAGAGGCATCCTGCCCGTGCAACCTTAGTTGCTGGTTTTTCGGTGCGTCTCATCTTGCCTCTCCCTTGTGTCACTCTCCTATTATGTCATCATCTTGCTGTGTGGCTCGCGGGAACTGGTGGTGCGCCCGCGCACAGGGCCTGGCGGCCCACGCACCTTCTATATATTTTTTAAATTTTTACCAGGAGGTCCCGGGGATCGAACCCAGGTCCCTCCATATGGGAGATGGACGCCAACCAGATATAGCCCCCTGCTATATCTCTTAAGGTTGACCAGAGATACCTAGAGTTACAGTCTTTTCCCATACAGGATGGACATATAATAAATCAGGCTTAGTTTATCACCAGCATTCTAAAAACCAGACCTAGGGAGGAAAACGAGGTCTGGGGACACATGCATGGTTTCTAATATAGCGAAGACTTATGTCCTTTTAATAGTAAACTCTGTAAAATAAAATGTTCTTGATAGAGATCTCTTGTGGAGTGCATGTTTTATGTTAAATTTTTGACTAGATTTTCTTCCTGATAGTTATTGAAATAATATTACACTTCTCTAAATGGTAGAAAAATAATGGGAACAGACATAATGTTTGTCACTGATTCTTCATTTTGAATAACCACAATTTTAAATCGATAATTAAGAGGACCTCTTTTTACATGACCTCAGGATTCTTTACTGAATGTTTAGCAGGCTCTCCATTTTTTTTCCCCAAGGAACCCATTGCTGATTTTCTGGACATCATTGGGCTGTTGCCCTTGGAGCAGAGATTTTGATGCAGGTGTCTATAGACATATATCTGGCATTTTGATGTATTTTAATTTTTGATAAATGAATTGGAAGAAAAAAATCAAAATCATTCTTTCAAAGAAACAGATCTACACATAAGAATTGAAACCAAGGAACTACAGTACAGGTATCTCCCATCCTCCAAATATCTCCTATGGCTTATGAAGTACCTTGCCAACACCCAGAAATGCAAAAGGGACCTGTAATGTCCACAAGGTGAGAAAGAATGCCTCAAATGTTTACAAGTTATCATGTGGAAGAGGAATGGTTCATAAAATCAAGGACCTACTGCATCAAGCAGAGGGTACTGCCCTCCATTCTATGCATGCCAGATTACAACCTCTGATAATGAAGAAACACAAAGGAAGACCACTTTAGAGCAATAGGTAATTCCAAACTCCATATTTGTCCCTACCCACCCTCTTTTTAATAATATATATTTTTAGGGATGCATATCAAACATTTCTGAACATGCATAAACTGGAAACCAAGAGCAGAAATGTCAACCTTAGAAAATATAGGGGCAAAACCCCTAACAGTAGTCTCATACACATATTTGAAGCAAAACCTTGAATTGTGATTTCTTTTTAACAATTGCCCAGAGTAACTTTAAAACATGACTAATGCCTATCATTCATGGCTCAAATTATGTGTACTATCCCAGACACCCCCACAATTAGAAAAAATAGGCTTTTTCATTAAAACCTAATAAACCACAATATTACATATCCTAAGTGTACCATACCTGGTTCTTCATATAATCACATAGCTGTGTATTCTTCTCTTCAATCATTATTAAATGTTTTCAATAGCTCTTTAAGAATTATAGGAAATAAAAAGAATACAGAAAATAAAAAAAAATATTATTCACCTATTAATCTATTAGTTGACACTGACATGCATATGTGTTTGCTTGCCATCTTTGAACAAATTTTTCTGTTTATCTCTCATTTTTTTGATAATTCAACCCATAGTGCATCAGGTGGACAAAGTGAAGATTGCATGGATTTTCTAAAGTTGTTGAAATTTTTATTTTAAAATTTTGATCTGAAAAGCATATTACTTGCAAAGTGAATGTTGATTAGAAAAGGGACTCTAGGTAAGATTAGATTTAATGTAATGCATCACAACAAAATTTTAAGAATGCACTGACACATGTAAAGGAAAATAATCAGTCTGATTTTTCTGAAAGAAATTAACACCAATATTTAATTATTTTATTCCCCGTGATATGGTGGACATTTTAATCTTGACCGGTGAAATAAATATTTGTTTCATCGAGCAGTTTACTTTGAGGCATTCAATCTTTCTAAGTAAAAAATGTTGTCTTTGTAAAGTGCTCACACGTCCTTTGCCCAAATTACCACCCATTACAAGATCTCTTTGAAAACCATATTATTTCCAAATATGGTTCCTAAGAGCAAAGAATCAAGAGAAGAGAAATAATTAAGAACATAATGAGAAATTATTGCCATCTCAATGAAGAGCCTTTATTATAAAAGGTCACCAAACACCACATATACCCTGGATCAGGGCAATGGATAACCTTTCCATGAAAAATGAAATCAAACATCTGCATTGGATTCCAAAAGGGCTAGCAAGGGTGGAGTGTGGCACACCAAAATCCTGGTCATCTTGCCAATACAGTCGCAGAAAAATGGCCATGATTAGTTTCCCTTTTCTGGTCAGTCTTGTCTTATTTCTCCTCCTTCAAAGCAGGGACCTTAGTTGGGTGTGGCCCAAACCCTTTTGCATACTAATTATTCAGACTTCAGGAGCATGGAGAATGCACTGTTTGAAAATGAGAGCAGCAAGAGATAAGGCACTGCTAAAAACAGTGAAGAAGAGAACAACGGAATCATGGAGGACAGAATCCAAACTGTGATTTCCTTGTGCCATGTGTTGTGCTGCTTTTGGAAAATTTGAACAGAAAGAAAAATTCACTCACCAACTCAGGATTATGTGGGAAAAATTAAAACCAAAGAGACTGCACTGCAGACGCAGCCTACACAACCAACTAGCCAGTTATGTTGAAGTCAGGGTATGAGACTGCATTTTAAATGTAAAGTGTATTCAGTGGCTGGTGGAAAAATTGGCATAATATTTTCTCATGATCTGTCAGAAAGAATCCGACAGGTGTGGAGTCATGCTGGGAATAGAGGTTTGAGAATCCTGACCGACAGCATAAAAGTTTTTTTTTTTTTTAATTATAGTTTCTGTTATAATTGTACCTTAAAAAACAAGAATGTGTTCCATGGAAACTGAATATTAACTATACGTCAGCTTGCAATGACAATATTCTCTTGCAGAGCAATTTGGAGAATTTAAAATTGAAAAAAGAAATTTTAAGCCTTTGTTAAAGTATACATGTTTAAAAAATAGTTTTTTATTTGTTTTGCTATAAAAATATATCCTTACTTAGTCAGAAAGAATTTTTCCCCATACCCTGTCAGTGTTTATTTTAAAGGAAAGATTTTAGCCCATTAAATTGAAAACTCTGTAAAAATAAAAGGCTTCAAATAGAAGAATTCCTGTGCATGCATATTTTACCTTAATTTTTGGACTAGGGTTTCTTCCTAATAATTATTTGAATAATATTAAACAACACTAACACGAAAAAAAAAAAAGGGAGGACAAGAAATGCTTCTCACTGATGACTCCTTTTTTAATAATCACAATTTTAAATCAATATCCCAGAGGACATCATTTTACATGACTTAACAATTCTGTACTGAACGTTTACATCACTTGGAGTTTTGTGTCTAGGAATTATTCCTGATTTTCTGGACACAATTGTGCTGTTCCCGATGGCAGAAAGATTATGATGCATGTGACCATAGAGGAATACCTGCTTTTTGACATATTGTAATTTTTGAGAATGTATTGGAAATAATTTCAAAAAAGTTTTTGCAATAAAACAGATCGACATGTACAAAAATGAAACCATTGTACTACTGTACAAATAACTTACAGCCTCCAAAATTGTCCTATGGCTCATGAAGGACCATGCGAACACACAAAAAGGAAAAAGTGACGTGTATGGTCCACAATGTGAGAAAGAGTGACTCGACTGTTTACATGTTATCAGGGTAAGATGAAAGGTTCTGAAAGTCAAGGACCAAATTCATCCAGCAGAGGGCAACGTACTCCCTTCTATGATTGGGAGATTCAAACTTTGATAATGACGCAACATTAATGGAAGCTGACTTTAGGGAAATAGGTAATTCAAAAACTTCATATTTGTTTCTCTGCCCACCCTCTTTCACTTAATATATATTTCAGTTATGCATATCAATCATATATGAACATACAAATACTGAAGCTGAGCCAAAATCTCAACCATAGAAAATTAAGTGGCATGAAACCTAACAGTGGTCCAGTACACACATCTCCAGGAGATCGTTGAAATGTAATTCCTTTTTTAAAAATTGGCCAAAGCATCTTTAAAATATGATTAATGCCTATTATACATGGTTCAACTCGGGTGTACAATTTCAGACACCCCCACGACTTTTAAAACAAGTCTGTTTTATTAATACATATTAAACCACTATCTTACTAATCAAATGCCTACATTCCCTGGTGAGTCATATATTCACAGAGATGTGCATTCTTCTCTTCAATCATTATTAAACGTTTTCAACAGCTCTTTAAGAATTAAAATAAATAAAGAGAATCCAGAAACATAAATAAAATACTATTCACCTCTCAATCCATTTGTTCACAGTGTCATGCAAAGGTGCTTTTCTCACCATCCTTGAATGCATTTTTCCATTTATCTCTCAGTTTTTTTGATAACATCCCATTGTGCATGATGTGGGCAAACTAAACAATGCATGGCTCTGTTAAAGCTTTTGAAAGGACTTTAAATTATGGACTGAAAATATATTAGATTGAAAGAGAATATTGATTTGAAAAGGGATTTTACGTAAGATTAGATTTAATATGATCAGCCATAATAAAGTTTTAAGAAGGCAGAGACACATGTAAAGGAAAATAATCAGTCATATTTAGGGGAAATAAACAATAACAAAATTTTAATTATTCAATTCCCAGGGAAATAGAGGACCTTATAATCTCTAGAGGTGAAATAAATTTTTGTTTTATCATGTAGTTTACATTGAGGTATTCATCTATCCTAATAAAAAAAGTCCTCTTTGTAAAGTGCTCACGTATGCTTTGGCTAAATTACCACACATAACAAGATGACTTGGAAAGCCTTATAATTTCCTACTAGAGGTCTAAGAGCAATGGAATCAAGGGCAGAGGAAAAAATTAGAATAGAATGAGAAAGTATTGCCACTACAGTGAAGAGTCTTCATTATAAAAGATCACCAGACACCACGTACATCCCAGATCATGGTAATGGATAACCAATCCATGTAAAATGAAATAGAACTTCTGCATTGGATTCCAAAAGGACTCAAAAGGGTGGAGCGTTTTAACACTAAAATCCTGGTCATCCTGCCGATGCAGTCACTTGACAAATGGCCAGGATTTTTTTCCCTGTTACTGGCCAGGCTTGTCTTCTTTCTGCTCCTCAAATGCAGGCACCTTAGCTGGATACAGGATAATAATTTGGAACTTGGGGTCATGGAAGAATGGGCTCTTTGGAAAAGACAGCAGCAGGAGAGAAAGCATTGCTAAAAACAGAAAAGAGGTGAACAATGGAATCGTGAACAATGGCAACCAAGTGCTGATTCATCTGTACAGTGTGCTGGAGTTTTGGTTGAAAATAAAAATAGAAATAAACCTCCAATAGGCAACACAGGAGTATGTAGAAAAATTAAAACTCAAGTGCCTTCAATACAGACACTTCCCATAAAATCATCTGTCCAGATACGTTGAAGTCAGGGTATGAAATTGTATTTTAAACATAAAATATAGTCAGTGGCTGGTGAACAAAAATGCAAACATATTTACTCATGATCTTTCAGAAAGTTTACAACACATGTGGAGTCATGCTGGGAATAGAGGTTTGACAATTCTGAACGACTGCATAAATGTTTGTTTTTTTTTTAATTTATAGTTTCTATTATACATATAATTAATGAAAACAAGAATGCGTCCAATTGGATGTGAAAATTAGCAAATAGTCAGAGTAGAATTACGTTGCTCTCTCATAGAGAAATTGGGAGTATTTAAAATAAAAAAAAATGAATTTAAGGCTCATTAAAACTTACATTTTAAAAGAATGGTTAATTATATATTATGGTATATAAATCAATATTTTCTTTGGCAAAATGATTTTTTCCCCTATCCTGTCACTGTCAATTGGAAATGAGAGTCTTTAACCCTTTTAAATAGTAAACTCTGTAAAATTAAACAACACAGATTGAAGAGATCCTCTGGAATGCATGTTTTACATAAATTTTTGGACGACATTTTCTTCCTATTATTTATTGGAATAATTTTAAACTACTCTCATTGGCAGAAAAATAATGGGAGTACTAGAAATGTTTCTCAATGATTCTCCGTTTTGGAATAATCACAATTTTGAAATGTTATTTCAGAGGACCACTTTTTACATGACTTCATGAGTGTTTCTTGAATGTTTACAATGTTCTGGATTTTTTTTTAAGGATACCATTCCTGATTTTCAAGACATTATTGGGCTGTTGCTGATGGTGCAGAGATTATGATGCAGGTGTCCATAAACAAATAGCTGCTCTTTTGTCATATTTTAATTTTTGAGAACTGTTGGGACAAAAAACAAAATCATTCTTACCAAGAAACATATCCACATATACACAAATGAAAGCAATGAACTAGAGTAAAACTATCTCCCAGCGTCCAATTTCTCTTCTCGCTTATGAAGGACATTGTCAAAACACAGAAATGCAAAATGGACCGGTAAGGTCCAAAAGGTGTGAAAGAGGGACTCAACTGTTTACAAGAGATCATGTAGAAGAGGAATGGTTCATAAAAATCAGTGTCCTAATTCTTTCCTCGGCCCTTGATTCCATTTCTCTTAGGATCTCTATTTGGAAATAATATGGTTTTTTAAGAGATCTTGTTATGTGTGGTAATTTAGGCAAAGGACGTGTGAGCAATATACAAAGAGGACATTTTTTACTTAGAAATAATGAATGCCTCAAAGTAAACTGCACGATTAAGCAAATATTTATTTCACCAGGCAAGAATAAAATGTCTACTCTATGCACACAGAGATAACAGCCTCCATACTGAAGAAACAAAAAAGGAAGTCCACTTTAGAGAAATAGGTAATTCCAAAGCTTCATATTTGTCTCTCTCCTCTTGCTTTCCCTTAATATATATTTTTAGTGATGCATGTCAATCATACATGAACATATATAATCCTGACGCTGAGAGTAGGAATCTCATCATAAAAATATAAAGGGGCATAACACCTAAGAATCGTCCCTTACACACATCTCCAGTGTAAACTTGAATTGTGATTCCCTTTTAAAAATTTGACAAGAACATCTTTAAAACAAGACTAATGCCAAGTATCCATGGCTTAACTCTGGTTACAGTTCCAGACATACCCACAATTAATAGTGAATGTTTACATTCATTATTACATTCATTATGTTTACATCATTGTAAACATAATGTTTACAATAATGAATGTTTACATCACTTGGAGTTTTGTTTCAAGGAAATATTCCTGATTTACAGGACACAATTGTGCTGTTCATGATGGCAGAGAGATTGTGATGCAGTTGCCCATATATGAATACCTGCTTTTTGACATATTGTAATTTTTGAGAATGTATTGAAAATATTTTCAAAAAAAATTTTTGCAAAGAAACAGATCGACATATACAAAATGAAACCATTGTATTACTGTACAAATAACTTACAGCCATTAAAATCCTTCTATGGCTCATGAAGGACCATGCCAACACACAGAAGGGAAAAAGGGACGTGTATGATCCACAAGTGGAGAAGGAGCGTCTCAACTGTTTTCAAGATATCATGTAGAAGTGGAATGGTTCATAAAAATCAAGGACCATTTCCATCTAGCAGAGTGGCCGCCCTCCATCTATGCACTCCAGATTACATCCTCCATACTGAAGAAACACAAAAGGAAGACCACTTTATAGAAATAGGTAATTCCAAAGCTTCATTTTATCTCTCTCCCTTGCTTTCCCTTAATATATATTTTTTGTGATACATGTCAATCATTCATGAACATTTCTAAACCTTACGCCGAGAGTAGAAATCTCATCATAACAAAATAAAAGGGCATAACCCCTAACAGTCATCCCATACACAAATTTCCAGCAGAACCTTGATTTGTGATTGCCTTTTTAAAAATTGGCAAGAACATCTTTAAAACATGACTTATGCTTTGTATCCATGGCTTAACTGGGTGTACAGTTCTAGACATACCCACGATTATTAAAACCAATCTGTTTATTAATACATATTTAACCACTATCTTTCTTATCCAATGTGTACATTCCCTGATCCTTCATATAATCACAGAGGTGCGCATTCTTCTCTTCAATCATTATCAAAAGTTTTCAACAGCTCTTTAAGAATTATAATATATAAACAGAATCCAGAACAGTGAATAAAATATTATTCAGCTCTGAATCCATTTCTGGACACTGCCATGCACAGGTACTTTTCTCACCATCCTTGAACAACATTTTCCATTTCTCTCTCAGTTATCTTCATGACACATCCCATAGTGCATTACGTGGACAAAGGGAAAAATGCATGGCTTTTTTAAAGCTATTGAAAAGACTTTATTTTAAAATTATGAATGGAAACGTATATTAGATTGAAGGAGAATGTTGATTTAAAAGGGGATTTTAGGTAAGATTAGACTTAATATAATCAAACTTAATAAATGAAAAATTGGGTGACAATGGGGATTGAGAGTAGGAAGGTATCAAGGCACACCAGACATCTGATAACACAGTGTTAAAAGGAAGGAAAAAGAAAGAAAAGAAAAGAGAAAGGAAAAAAATGAATATATATATATATATTTAAAGGCATTTCCATTGCTTTTTTGCCCATTTTTTGAATGTCCCAATCCACTAATTATATTTTATTTTGTTTTGTTCTTTTTTGATTATTTGTTTTTTTCCTTCTCTTTTTTTTTTCTTTCCCCCTGAGTTTCCTTATGTTTGCCTCTTGCATGTAAGCTTATCACACTTGTTTATTTTTCCAGTTAGAGTATTTGTTTATTTTATGGACTAAATGTTCATGGAGGATTTGGATAACAGAAGGGTTACAATGGGTACTGCAGAGGATTATTGGGGCGGGGTGTCTAGTGGGGGGTTCGTGTGGGTTGATTCATCCGAATATACATGAAAGATATAAAAAATCATTCAAAGGATAGGGGGATGGGGCATGGTCATGAAGGGTGGATAATCACACAATAAATGAGGGAATCTGAATTCCTAGCCTGGAGAGCTCTGCCACAGACTCCAAGGGAGCAGCAATAGTCCTCTGAGTGTAGGGACAGTGCCTGTCAAAATAGGATGACCCACTGATGTTTTTTTTTTTTTTTATTGATGACTATCCTTGTGAGTCTTTGGTCTTGTAAATGAGACTTAGCCTGCAGTTGTGGTGCCTAAGTGTTGCCACTTGAGAGCCTACTTGTTGCTCAAATGTGGCCTCTCTCTAAGCCAAACTCAACATATGATTGCATTACCTTCCACCCAATGTGGTACATGACTCCCGGGGATGAGCCTCCCTGGCAATAAGGGATTAATACCAAGTGCCAACTGGCAACACAACTGGAAAAAGACCTTGAATAAAAGGGGGAAATGGTAAAGACACATGAGTTCAAGTGGCTAAGAGACTTCAAAGAGAGTCGGAAGGTCATACCAGAGGTAACTCTTACGCACACCTCAGTAGGAGATCATAAACATCTAAGTGCCTATCACCCCACACAGAGGGGTTCCTGACAGCTCCAGAGACACCCAGGTCCTATATAAGTGGGGATAGCCCCAGAGACTGATGCCTTATCAATGGGTTCTATTTTGGAATCTGTGTTCCTGAGAGTGACAGAATTAGACTCAAATAAGTCCTCCCTGCACATGGTTCCCAAGTCCCTTCTATTCAAACCTATATGTGATGCTGGAGTTTTTAGGTATACTTCCAGAGACTGGAGCCTCCCGCCTACCTACATGCCAGGTGTGCATGAAATCTCAGTGGAGCTGCAACTCCTACCCTACAGCTCAATGGAATCATCCATGTCACCTGGTGAGGAGTCAACGATGGGCAATGCCCATCCCAGGGAATGGAGAGGGCCTGCATCTGCAGGCAGGATCATCCCACCCACCATATGCATGGGATATAAGCCCTCTCTCACTTGGAGTTGGAGTGGACATCACCATCCCAGTCCCCTCAGGTTTGGGGGAAGAACTATGGACTAGAGTGGACTTGATAATATTCTCTTGTTCACATATGGTGATTCTAGCAATGCAAGAAATTATAACAATGAGGTGGAGCCAGTGGCCACTTGACACTTTTGGGGTAGGGAGGGGATGAGCTGTTGAAATACAGGGGCTTCTTTGGGAGTTGGAGGTTGTCCTGAGTACCGTTGTGGCAACGGATGTAAGCCATTTTAAGTCAGCACACACTACTCAGAACTGAGTGGGAGAGAGTGTGGTCTACAGTGTGAACTGTGGTCTATGGTTGGTGGCAAGGCTCCAGGATGTGTAAGTTCATTGAGGGTGATGGGCCACACTTGTGGGAGATGTTTGTGTGGTATGTGGTGGGAGGTTTGGGAGGTGGGCAACATGTGAATCCCAGTGGGTTCCGTGTAATATTTTGGGTAATCGAAACACCACTTAAAATATATGTATAAATATATATAAATAACCTTTTGGTAAGCAAATACACATATATGCATATATATTTATATATCATTTTGCAAATGTTTGTATGTATTGTGAGAATTTTGATTTTTACCCACAATAAAAAATAAATTAAAAATAAAATCAAGGACCATTTCCCTCATGCAAAGTCGACCGTCCTCCAGTTATGCATGCAGGATTACTGCCTCCATACTGAAGAAACACAAACGGAAGACCAGTTTAGAGAAATAAGTAATTCCAAAGCTTCATATTTGTCTCTCTCCCCTGCTTTCCCTTAATATATATTTTTAGTAATGCATGTCAATCATTCATGAACATATATAAACCTGACGCTGACAGTAGAAATCTGATCATAAGAAAATAAAGGGGCATAACACCTAACAGTCGTTCCATACCCACATCTCCAGCGGAAACTTGAATTGTGATTCCCTTTTAAAAAATTGGCAAGAACATCTTTAAAACATGACTAATGACTAGTATCCATGGCTTAACTGGGTGTACAGTTCCAGACATACCCACGATTATTAAAAGAAATCTGTTTTATTAATACATATTAAACCAGTATTTTTCTTATCCAATGTGTACATTCCCT